>NJDD01001973.1:51591-63138 GCA_002245505.1 Calephelis nemesis | reverse complement strand
TCCTTCTTTTTTTTAAATTGTGTTAAAACCAATTAAGTATATTTTTTTCAATGTCATCATTTGTAAAAAAAGTCATAGCGTGAAATAATTGACCTCCTACTTTTTGGAGTTAAAAATAATGTTGATGGGTCGAGTGGTTTTGAACTTGGAAAATCAGGTTTCAAATGTTAAAAGTCACAACATTTTTTTGGCTGCATCTTTTTTTCTGTTTGTCATAATGGCTAACGCCATGCTGGCCAACGACAATCAGATTTTATTAATTTATTTAGATTCACTCAGATAGGTCACGATTCTGAGCTGAATTTTATCAAGATCTCTCAAGTGGTTTTTAAGATATACACTTAATAATACATAAATCTTTATATACATCAGGGCAGGAATATCTAATAACCTATCTAAAAAAGAATAACCAAATCGTGAAGTGGTAATGAAGTTTTTGAAGTGAAAATGGCTTTTTTATGGGTAAAAACTTCTAAACTCGAGTCAGGACACTTGACCTGAAATATCTTTTTCCTGAAAACTCGTAAGACGGCGCAGGGTGCTTGCGCAAAATTTCGTATAGTCATGTTTGTGTACGATAGTGCAATAAATCAATATTATATTCTACCACATAAATGATAGTACTTTCATAATGATAATTAAAGCAATTCGTGCAAAATTATTCCTTAACCATTCCAAAATATCAAAAATGCACAATATTAACATTCAAATTTTCACTTCTGCCAGCACTCCCGGAGTGCAACCCGATTTTTTTTAGTTTTACTGCGCCACATATACTGAAATCGAATTAATATTTTTATCTCTACAATAAATAAAAGTTTAAATTTGTCGTGTACTGGTCTGCAGGATAGGGTACCTACTTGAAAGGAAAAAGAATATGTTTTGTTTTATACAGTCCATATTAGCGGTTTATATGCCGCGTCCATATAATACTAAAATCGAGCAGACGCTGGAGGTTTTTACTTCTTAGCTTATAAAGGTTTAGGTGGCATACCTAACAAAGAGTTTACGTTAAAACCAGTAGAGAAAAAACACATCTAACATCATAAAGTGAAAATATTTAACTGAAATATAAACACTCAGCGCTATTTGAGCCTTTAAATAATGTTTAAATTTTCAATTTTGCTTAAGTACATATCTGAGGAATCAAATTTGGGTTAGGTTTTACAGCAATGAGTCTTCTACACGTTCTCATATGCTGTAAGAATGCAGTCACTCACTAAGAAGATCTGGCGCAAAAAATTCAGCGGGCTTGCCGTTTTTCGTAATATATTTTAAAAAAAAGTATATTATAGTATATTATACATTGTGCCATTTATACGAGTAGGAAATACATGTAAAACAAATTTATCTTAACTGTTTTTGTTGCCTACATTCTAAATTTTAAAATATAGCCTTTTCTGGTCAGATTTGCTACATTTTATAAAAAGATTTTGACCTAATGGATCGAGAAATAGCCTAAAGACGTCCTAGAGAGCTGCGAACTTACAAACAGTGTTTACAACTGCCTATAGACCCTATTATTCTGAGAAGAAATAACGAAACGAGGTATTTGCTCAATTTTTTTTTATGAACATAAATCAAACTTCTAAAATGTGTTTAATTTTTATATGTGATTGTGACATGATTAACAAGCTAGTGGCTTTTCTGATGGTAGATGGCGTTCTTATCAAAAAGATATTAAAATTTATTGTGGTCGAATTTTGACCAATGGGCGACCACTATTTAATTAAAAGCTCCATTGAGGGTAGGAGACAAGCGTGGCCTTTATACATAATAGAATATAATATTATAAGTGCGTCGTGTCCTGTAAATAAGATGTTATGTCCAATTGCGTTTGTATGCCGTCTACATTTTCTTTCAGACCGCAGTACGACAGTTTTTATGGCGACAGGAACAGGAAAGGAGGTGGATCCCTACCTGGGCAAGTTGCTGCACTCTGCTACCAGTGATATTGATTGTACTAGCCCAAGACCTATTTTTATCCAGTTCACGCCTCTTACGAGCGACACGACCAAGTCATCAAGAGTGCACCTGCTAAGATGACCAAAGCAAATCAGGAGGGCACTACCTAACTACTTATTCACGGACCATCTCGTCGTTCTTCTTCGGTCGTCATCGGTCTTCGTCGACCCTCATGTTTTTAGTTTGGATTATACCCGATAAATAAAATTTTCATGATGTGATATTTAAGTTAAGAGAGCTTTTATAAGTACTAGCTGTTCCGGCAAACTTCGTTCCATCCGTTCAGTTTGTATGGGGAAAATTAAAATGTCGTTTCTCCTAGTTTCCCCGCTGTTGTACGGGATAAAATGAAGCCCATGTCTAAGCGAGGTAGCTTTTTCAGACTTATCGGTTTAATTATCAAGACTTTTTTTTCAGACGATTTATCTTCCACAACTATTTTTTATTGTTTTTAAGGTGTATTCTGCTATTCGGGGCGAAATCTAATCCAACGAATCAAAAAACCATGAAAACTGGTGCAGCAGATCTCGATGTTGTACTTACCTTTTATTTAAGTTAAAATTAGATTGTAATTTGTATTTTTAATCTAGTTTATATTGTAAATATTATTATTGAAAAAAGAGAAAACCGCTGAGTTTCTTTCAGTGTGAGGCCGCGATTCCGATCCGGTGGTAGTTTAAAAAATGTCGACGCGCACAAATACCACTTGTATGGTTCAAGTGAATAAAGATTTAAATTTTTAATTATTTATACGGGATACTCAAGATCTTCTTTTATTTTATTTTAGTTGTCGATGTTTGACCACGGCCTATGCAACTAGGCCGAAATATCGACAAATAAAATAAAAGAAGATCGTGAGTATCCCGTATAAATAATTAAAAATGATAATAATACGCGACGATTTAAGTTTAAAATCTTATGAATAAAGATTATTCTGATTCTGATTCCGAGTTGTAAGTGTTGTAACAACTATAATATAGCTCTTATACCATAGATGTAGTTGATATCACAAACCTCCCGATTTTATCACTAACTCACTATGGTGACACAACCACAAGATGGTATTTTCTAATCAGCGGATCTTGACCAACGCGAGGTGATCAGTAGGAACAGGGGGTAGTATCAAGAGTCTTGTCATGAAAGGCAAAGAAGCAGACGGATTTCCTGATGGTAAGAAATTCACGCCGTCTAGACACCAAAGGTGGTAATGGTGCGCTGCCAACCTGAGGCCGGGCTGTTAGGCCTCGAGCAAAATTAAGTTTACCGGCTACATTACCCTCCAAATCGGAACACGTCACACCAAAAAAATAAAACAACAATTACTTTAACGTCTAATGTTATCAAGAATCCATTTCAAATGTTTGGTGACATCAGTATAGATAGCCTGTTGGCCGGAGCCGCACTCCCCGGGACCTCTCGAGACTATCCCATATTGAATAATTTTGTATGCTCCATTGTATACATCTTCCAACATCAGTGGACCGCCAGAGTCTCCAGTGCATGAGTCTTTCATGTAGTCACCAGCACAAAACTCCGTCCTGTAAGACAAGATGAGACAGGAATAGATGAGATCACATAAAATGAGGTGAAAGAGATTAGACTAAATGGGACGGGAGAAGGAACTAAATAAGCTTTATTATTTATGAGAGTCAAAGACAAAACAGGTCTGCTGGTGATAAGAAGCATGAAATATCGAAATGCCGTGTTGAAAACATGAGGAATTTTTTATGCGAGAGACCAGCGTACTAGCACATGGGTTTCTTAATAGTTAGAGACAACCGTAGCCCAAAGATACCAGTTTGGGGTAAAAGTCTCTTGAGCAAGTTTACCGGGTACGCTGCTATCTAAATTAAACCAAGTCAAAGCCAAGCATTTACAGACAGGTCACGGTGACAGAAACAAGTAGGGCTGTGGCACATTTCCGATTGAATCTTTCACTATACACTATATTACATATATATCTTCAGGCCAAGCCCCTTACGGGGTAGGTAGAGAGTATCGAGTGCCAGACCTCTCGATCCGACAAACCTGTCTGACTTCCTTCACGTTCATTACCCTTTTCATACAAACACGCCGGTTTCGGAGACTCTTAATACCACCCTAGAATAAAATCCGATTGATCTGATCGTAAAATGTCAACCGTGGTCTACCCGGGTATCTACATCCATCCAAGTTCGCATTGTATTTATGCTTTGTCAATCTTTAATCTGTTATTCTTTCCACATAACCGAACCAGCGGAGCATGCCCTTTCGCATTTTAACACCAACACTTTACACTATATTTAATAGCAAAAGTTCAAAAATGAAGTTGCGTCACTGTCCTAAGACCGGGATTTAAGGCTCGTCTGCAAGTATCGGGGACCCTACTATCCGAACCAGAACATAACAGAGTCACGGCAGCAGTAATAGTTAAGGTAGTTGATCCCTACTCATGTAAGTTGCTGCACCGATGCGATTCTGACCAGTGGCCTGAAATTTGAGGCATATTATGCAAGTCTACCGCCTACCCTACCATCTAGATCAGAACATAGTACAGTTATCATGGCGGTAGGAATTGGTAAGGCGGTCGATCCTTACCAGGGCAAATTACCGCGCAGTACTCTACCACTAGTGACTTTGTTTGTAATACCCTGTATGGGAATTGCAATGTTTGTAAATCTGGCTTGCAACGTCAATTCCTACAGCTAAAACATAAGTTTTTATCGTTATCGTATCATTCCCTTTTTGTGGTATAATATTATGTTTTAGCAGCCTGAAGTTGGCAATACATTGTATATTATATAATCATTGTAAGGGCGACGATAAGTTTACCATCACGATTATTTTTTTATAAAAAATACTAAAAGCTTTAATAGACCATCTGCCTTCCTTGCCAGGCAGCTCGTAAAAGGCAAGCATAGGCTCACTGTCACTAAAATCGTGACATCTGACTAGGTGGTAGAGTTCAGCAGCGACTCGTCCGGATTGGTACCACCGCTTTACCTATTCTTGCCGCCATAACGTTAAGACGTGTTCCGGTTCGGAGGGTAAGGTAGCCGGTAAACTTACTTTTGCTCGAGGCCTAACATCCTGACCTCAAGTTGGCAACGCACCATTACCATCTTTGGTGTCTCTAGGCGGCGTAATTTTCTTAACAATAATAAATCCGTCTGCTTGTTTGCCTTCCAATATCATAAAAAAAAGCATTAGTTTCTCTGCCAGGCATTACGCATCTCGTAAAAGGCGAGCACAGGCTAAAATATAGGTCATTACCATCAAGACCTCTGGTGGTAGTTTACTGCACAGTAATTTTCGAAGGTAAGGATCCATCGTCTTAGCTATTCCTACCGCCAGAACGAGCCATAACGACTGTACCATGTTCTGATCTAGAGGGCATGACATAGGCTTTTTATTCTGGGCCACTAGATAGCATCGCATTGGACAAATGTATCATACTCGTACGAGTAAATTGTGTCTATAGAAAACAATTGTATCTTTTCATCGGGAGATTTTGCTGGGAGACATAAAAGGAAAAATAACATTAATAACAGGACGAATTACCTCTGGTTGGCGCAAGGCCCTTGTATGGTTACGTTGACTTTTAACAAAACGTCAGAAAAACGTCTATTTTCTGTTAACCCCCACCCCGCGACGGTGGCTGTTTTGCCGGCTACGGGGGTGTTCCGCAACTTACTTGATATCGGTAAGCAGATGGGTAAAGCGTTTTCTGGAAATAGAAGCATACGTTTAAAATTTCATATAATATGCACATACACAAGCACACACACAAACTCAACCAGTTATTTTTTGTTGTTGTTTTCATACGACTTAACATAGAGTAGTGCAAATTTCATCTCTCATCCCAGTACTTTGGATTTGACTTTTGAAAAAATGTGGCCTATATTTTAACTCGAGTCTTTAACTACATACATAACAAATGTCATCACTCGAGAGTCGAGCGGTTCAGTGGCTAAATCGTGCTAGACAGACCGCCACACTGACAGACTTTCGCTTGACAAATATAAATAGAAATATTTCTTTATTTAAACCAACTAGAATATTTCGACCTTTTCTAAACATTTGAGTAACAGCTAGATAATAAACACATACAATAATCCTGAAATTCTATTTTTTCAGTAACCGCCAATACCTATTCATGATACCTATTATTGGAAATTGGAATCGACTATGTCACTTTAGGTACTCTTGAACACAATACTGGCGAAATATTAACATTAAATTAATAGTAAATAATAATTAATTTTATAGGATTCGTCGAATTTATTTGTAACAAGATGTTAATAATCTGCTAGAACTGTGTTCAAATGTACCTAAACTAACATATACAATTCCAATTTCCTATTCGCGTAATATCAAGATTCAATTCAATATTTTATTGTATAGACCCGTCACAAGTGCCTCTTGTAGGTTTATGTGAAATAAATATGATTTATTATTATTATTACTATTATTATCAAGAGTAACTCTACTGGACTGCCTAAAGTAGCAGGAATCACTGCGGTCACGGTAGCTTTCGTACAAAAATCCACGTCGATTTGGTGGTCAGTACTTGGCGCTTCGCGTACTCGCTTGACGCTTGGCGTCCTGCAGACTTAGATTAGATTCATAAAATTCCACGTCCAAAGACGGTGTCACAATTACGGTCTAAGACGCGCAAGCTCTTCTCACCTTTCAGGCGGTATATCACAGACCCGAATATTATGTTTCAGCTAATGTATAAAACACAAGTACTGCTTCCTTTTTTTTACCTCATGTAAGACTGCCTTCTGCAATCTACTATTCTTCAGAGTTTCTATACTACATAAACCAGTATGACGTAATATTTTCTTAGTTGAAGTTCGATCCTGGTACTTAATCCAAAGGATGTAATTTAAATCTTGGATGGAAAGTGTCCCGTTGCTTGATATCTCATTTATATGTCATCATAGTGCTGCACTATGTCATCGCGGCATATAGTAGACTAGGCAGACTAATTGCTTTGTCATTAGAATCGCAAACACGGGTCTTAAGTTTTCCAAAGGCCGTTGCTGCACCTGCTATATGATTTGGTATTTCTGAAGACAATCAGTTGTTTGTCTCAATCTACTGCCTTTATGTTTAAAGTGCGAAACTTCTTCCAATGCAATACCAACTAAGTTTAAATTATAAGGAGTATCACGTCATCCTCTTAGAGGTTGTTTTAACATTTTCGTCTTGCTTGTTCTAATAATAAGACTGATACCCACGATCCTACCCTAAGACGAGGTACGGTCTCGCAAGAGACACTTAGGGTGAGGGGTCCTAGTCCCCACCCATATTTCAATGTCTGGCTGAGCACTCTAGTCGCCCACTAGCCCGGTGACATTGTAAAAGTCTTTAGACGTACACGACAGCAGTCATTTCGAAAAGACCGAATTTTGTGACATGAGTAGCTCAGACAGTCTACATTACATTGAAAGGACTTCTCTGAATCAGCCATAAGACAATCGGCGGCGTACAGGACCTCCAGAATGGAGTTAGCTCGAAAATGGAAAGAAAAAGCCCTCCAGTTATTCGCAATTTCAAGTTTTAGTCACATCTTGCATAACAAAAGCAAAGTACAAGTAGAATAAACTAGGAGCTAAGACAGAGCCCTGCTTCACCCTGCTTGTGACTGGAATTTGATGTAAAAAGTCATTTTCTTGTCATTTTCGAAAAACGGCAAGCGGAATTAATCAACTGACGGAACATATAAAAGACCTGGCCGGTTGATTTAATTGCTTGCTTTCTCCCTACTTATATAATAACATAAACTTTTCTGTTACGTTGTATAATATTGTTTCGTACATAATTAAAATTCAAAAGCATATTTGTCAGTACCACGCGGGTGAATCCACTGGTAACAGATGTTACATAAATAGTAAGAGACCATAACTTACTGGGTGTAAAATCTATAGGCTTTGCAAGACGTAACAATGCAATGTCACTCGATTTTTCATAAAAGTCGAAATTTTCGTGAATGATTTCTCTTTCAACACGAATATCCTGAAAATAATAAAAAAACTTGTTATTTTGGATTCGCTGTTACAAGTTGTAAAAACACGACCTAGTGGACAAACTACTCAGTACGGGCATATGAAAGCGGCGCACCAGTAACGTCGATGCGGGCCATACAATAGGTTTTGCTATCAGTTTTACCAATAATTGCTATGACTGACGGTTAACGTAGCGTGTGACGGTGACTGACATTTATTGGCATATATTTTTAACTCCCAAGGAGATGTGTAATAAATTTCACGTGTCTGTGTGTCAGTATCACTTATATTTTAGGATGGGTTTATCGATTTAAATCTGATTTCTTTATTTGTAAGCCGACATGACATAATCGAGATGGTTCTTTTCTACAAAACATAGATTTATTTGGGGGGTTATTAAACTTTTTTTTCTTTTCATTATTTTAAATTATAATTCAAACTTAAATCAGTGATTGGTAAAATAGTCAGCAAAAACAGCTCTACAGGTGATTTGTCTTTTAATATTATGTGTACTGCATGCTTTTCACATTCATGTAAGATAAAAAATACAGTTGGCTAATTATCAAGCTCTAGTTTATTTTGAAGAACTGCCTCTCTATAGATAAATACGGATTTATCAAATTATAAATTAAATTTCATGGAAATTTTCAAATTGAGACTTAGTAACTTATTTAACTAGTATTTCGAGATTTGATACTAAAACACTTCAATTGTTTGACTCTTAAGGTCGAAAGTTATGTGCTAGGAGTACTGGATTAATATAAAAACAAATAGCTCTACAAAGTTTAGAGAGATAAAAGTCACTAAAAACATGTTAAAATAATACATTGAAACACCAAATTCATTTATTCCAACAAAAAATATTTTATTAATTGCTAGCTATAGCAACATGCTTTACTCGAAGTATGGCCAAAAAGAAACGACCGCTTGAATGATGTAACAAAACAAAACAAAAAAACAAAAAACGAAAAAAAGTTTCAATGTGACCGTACAATCCCCATCTGAAAGAGTTTTAATTTGACAAAAAAATACCCATTAGCATAATGGTCCGCCATTTATTGATTCATTTCTTACACAAAATGTTATAAATGAATAACCGCTCTACCGATTTTATGCTAAAATTACAACGAAAAGTGGCATTGATTTTTATATATACATAGATATAATCATATAAATAACTAACCTGTATATTGGATTCACAGACAAAGGATTCCCCTTCCCCAAGACAGTCCTGCTTGTATCGGACATCATATTCTCCTATTCTCACTCCAGCTATACTCTGGTACTGTATGCAGTGGGCAGCAGTTAAAATGTACCTCGAATTTATTATACTTCCACCGCAGTTGAACTCCTTCCGATTATTACCTGTTAAAATAATGTCAAGTATAATAGTTTTAGCTTCACGTATTAATAATATGAATACGGATAGTATTCACATAATACGGATAGTATTCATATTATTAAACGCGAAGCTAAAACTTTGGACCACTTTTTACAAAAATTGAGGAGTATGAAACTTGGTACATTTATAGTTTTATAGTTTATGTGTAGGAAAAGGGCAGAACGCTTGTATTTTAAATAGTAATGCTTATAAAATGCGTTAAATCAAAAAAAAAATGCGACACATACTGTAATGCATTTGATGCAAATATATTGATGATAATGATAAAATATCACAGATGGCGCACAAACTACACACATTTTTAAAATTTTGGAAATAACTACTACCTATATAGCAGTAATAATTGCTATAGTATTGATAAATGAAGATGGCGTTTTTGTCAAAAAGATATTAAAATTTATCATAGTCGAATTTCGCCACCAACATCAGTGCTACCACGCCACCTCTAGTTTAAATCTATTGAAAAGTGAATTCGGTTCATTGAAGATATTTAACAAAAGTTAAGATGTAGGCGAATAAAATTGGACAGCAGAACAGATTTTTAACATTTTTAGAATATTTGTTTGTCTTCTAATTGATCGCGCCTCACTACTTATTAACTGAACCGATCGTAACAAAATTGGTCATTCAGATACCTAAACTGAATATTACTAAATTAAATGTTACTACATAAAATATGTAAGTACATATTAAATGTACCTGTTTTGACAGAGATAAGTGCCATCCAAGGAAATTCGTAAAGATTGGCAACACGGCCGCCAACTATTCTTCTCCCGTCGATGTCTCCACAGGCATCCGGCAGAAGTCCGATATTCGAGTGATAATCCAAACTGTCGACGTCTGAAAAGTCTGAGCAGCAGACCTGTAAGTTGTTTATTTGTATTTAAAGCAAAAAAATGCAATGGTTAGAATTTTACTTTTAAGAGATCGTATGTTGACAGTATTAAAGTGACAGTGATCGTATATTGGCAATTTAGGGTTAATGTTGGTTGCCGGGGAGCTTATTTTGCCATTTTTCTCCTGACTAGCTATGTTTGGAATCTTTTATTGAATCAGGCGTTACTTTGCGGAAATCCATTGTAACAGATGTAAAATAAGTCTTTATTTTGCTAATTCCGCGTAAGCAGTGTAACTGTTGTGGCAAGTAATCCTCCAAACGACACAGAATGTGACAAGCCTAACTGAACACTGGAAACAAAAACACTTGTCACGATCTTCGCCAACTTTGTCGAAGCACTCACCACAGAGAACACCAAATCGCACTCGACGTACGTTTCGCCTCGACACCGAGGCATCCTCAGGAAATCGACTGTACCGTACAAACGACGACACAAGAGTGACTTGCCGCCGCTTTGGGTGCGCCTTATATAGACCAAACGCCCCGATATCAATTATTCGAATTCGGTTCACGAATCGATTGTGGAATTTTGTGCGACTCGATTGCTGCTAAAAATTCCTAATAATGGGGAATTCGATACATTTATTTGTTCATTCAACATGTTCTGGACATATTATTGTGTTTTATGATTTCTAATTGTTCCAAAATATTTAATCTAATTCCTTTTTCACAAGTATGAATTATTTCGAAGGAGTGATCACCATCCAAACTATGACCAGCCTCCAAAAGATGTTTTGCAAAATGGGATTTGAGTCATTTTCAAATTTGTTGGACCTGTGATGAAATTGACTTGTCCTCAAAGTTTAGACAAAAAAATAATACTGATAAATATATTAATTCTTAAAAATTCAAGTTCTATTTTGCAGAACAATCATTATATTTTACAGACTCGTTAATGAATACCTTATTAGTAATACATAATGCCAATTTTATAAAACTTTTTGAACTGTTGATTTTCTGTCTCCATACAAAAAAAAATTGTCTGCCCATTCCTTTGCAACTTTAGGCACAATTTACAGGTGTTATTTTTAATGTTTTTTATTACGCTTGGTTGCCATAATCCCTCTTACTAACTAAGATTATCATATATAATTTATTTAATAACAAATCGTTAAAGAACATGAAACTGTAGCAAACTAACTTGATGGTCCAGCAAATCAACCATTTGGTAACAAACTGTCTTGTAACGTAATATCAAGATAATTTTCTTGAAATTTTGAACTCAATCTAATGCGATGATGTTGGCAGAACTAACTGGATTCTGATTGGCTAATAAATATTGTCATGGG
>NJDD01001973.1:27597-50366 GCA_002245505.1 Calephelis nemesis | reverse complement strand
ATATTTCTTAATTGATTACGTGTTTTAAAAGCAACGTGTATATGATTGGACTTTAGAGAACGTTTAATTTTTTCGGAAATTTGTCCCTCATAAGTGAAACTACATTTGCACCTTACAGTATTTTCTGGTTGCACGGCATAAAGTAGTCGTAACATTGATTTCTTCGTTTTATTTTAAATTAAACTATTAACAATGCTCCGACTATGACCGCTTGCCTCTGCCATCTGGCAAATTATGCTTAACTCCTTTTTATAACTTTCCTGACTTAAAGGGATAGATAAAAGTCTATGTACGTAGCTATTGAACGCAGATATTTTATGTTGCCAAGGATGACACGATGACGCAGGAATAGTCGTATCAGTACAAGTTGGCTTGCGGAAGATCTCAAAGTGAAAGCTAGCGATTATGCCTCCATTGTAGCTCATCGCAAGTATTTAAGTCAGTCAAGAAAACTTCAATCTCTAAAGCGAAACTCCTTACATACCCATAATGATAACAGTTCTCAAAATACTCATTATTCACATACATTTCATCCAAGAGTTACAAATCTTACAGACGTTCAGTTTCCAGAAGGTGAAATGGCAGTTTTGAAGAAAAGCCTAAAGTATAATCCAGTTCCTAAACTGACTCAAAAATCTTTGGAAAATATGGCAGTTGATGGAGAAATAGCGATTATTTTAAATAAAAAGGATGACATATTTAAAAACGTTGTAGCGCAAGACATTAGAAAGCTTTCCATTCCTCGTCTATTCAATTCAGAATTAGGTATAATTAAATCATTAAAAAACAGGATTACCGATAGCAATTTAATCCTTTCAAAAGCAGACAAAGGGAACGCAGTAGTTATATTGAAACAGGAGGATTACACGAACAAAGTCAATGATATCATACTGGGTGAGGATTTTTCGCAACTATCGTATGATCCAATCAAAAAGTTTTCTGCGATGATTAGACGTTCGGTCAATTCTTTGCGTTATATTTTTCCAACGACTTGGTCCCAACAAAAAGTAATCGAAATGAATCCTCGTCCACCCCTTCTGTACGGTTTGCCAAAGATTCACAAAGATGGTTGTCCAATACTTCCAGTTGTTTCTTATATTGGTGCACCAGCGTATGGTTTATCGAAATCTTTAATCAATGTTATTAAAGAAAAATCAAAATTCAATCCACCCTATAGCATAAAGAATAGTTTATATCTGGTCAACAGGATCAAAGACATAGTGTTACTGGATCGGTGTAGATTAGTTTCTTTGGATGTAGAAAGTTTATTCTCAAATGTCCCTTCAGAAGAGTGTATAAATTTAATGGAAGAAGTGTTAATACGGCGCCGTCTAAAAACCAGGAGAAGTAAATGAAATTGTGGACATGACCAGAACTTGTATGAAACAAAATTATTTTAGGTACAATTCACATTACTACATTCAAAAGGAGGGTCTAGCCATGGGTTCTCCCTTAAGTCCTTTGATGGCCGAGTTTTTCATGGATAACTTTGAAAGACAACATATTGTAGGTAGAAATCATATATTATTACAGATACGTGGACGATATAATCATATGTTGGACTGGTACAGAAAGACAATTGGACTTTTTTGTAAATAATCTAAATAAAAAACACCCCAAAATTAAACTTAAGTTAGAGATCGAAGAAGAAAATTCGTTAAATTTTCTCGATCTGACCATAACTAGGGTAGATAATAGGCTCCACTTTGAGATCTTCCGCAAGCCAACTTATACTGATATTCCTGCGTCATCGTGTCATCCTTGGCAACATAAAAAGTCTGCATTCAATAGCTACGTACATAGACTTTTATCTATCCCTTTAAGTCAGGAAAGTTACGAAAAGGAGTTAAGCATAATTTGCCAGATGGCAGAGGCAAACGGTTATAGTTAGAGCATTGTTAATAGTTTAATTAAAAATAAAACGAAGAAATCAATGTTACGACTACTTTATGCCGTGCAACTAGAAAATACTGTAAGATACAAATGTAGTTTCACTTATGAGGGACAAATTTCCGAAAAAATTAAACGTTCTCTAAAGTCCAATCATATACACGTTGCTTTTAAAACACGTAATCAATTAAGAAATATTTGTAATGATAAGGACAAATTAGACAATAAAGATAAGTCAGGTGCTTATAGGCTTCAGTGTTCTGAGTGTAACGGAACATACATAGGTCAAACAGGTCGGAGTTTTCAAACACGTCACAAAGAACACATAGTGGCGTTCAGAAATAAAAACTTAGATAAATCCCATTTTGCAAAACATCTTTTGGAGGCTGGTCATAGTTTGGTTGGTGATCACTCCTTCGAAATAATTCATACTTGTGAAAAAGGAATTAGATTAAATATTTTGGAACAATTAGAAATCATAAAACACAATAATGTGTCCAGAACATTGTTGAAATACTCACTACCTACTACGCAAGGGACTATTGAAAGAAAATATGTATAGGATATCTTATTATTGGCACGGAAAAACAATAAATCTTCAATTCCTGCTTCACATATATTAAACTTGATCATATTACTTAGAAATCTAGAGAACAAGTTATCTGCATTGATAAACGCTTATGAATCCAAAGGAAAATATACTAATAAATCATTAACATACATGGGTAAACAGCATACCGGCTTGACATAAATACAATGATTAATCATAAGGAAGCTGAATTTAAAAAGGGAAATGAAAAATCATAAACAAAATCCTCTCAGACTATTTTACCTTTATGATTATCTCGATTCGATATTGAATCAGAAAAAGGCCGGTAGCTTTTATAGTGATTGTTTCGTATATGAAGATGTATGTGTGTGTGTTTTTGTATCATAATATATGGAAATCCATAGTACGAGCATGATTTTGCCCCCTAATTATAAAAATCCGTGTTATTTCTAATGTGCACTTACACCTTAATCCCTATCCTATCCTCTGTGTCGGAATACAACAACTCAAAACAATTTAATAATGGCGGTAAACCAAGTAAATTGCTGTAAAGCACTTTACCTTTTGGTCGTAAAGACCCAAATTCGTCTCTTCGTTTAACACTCACTTCTTAAGAGCTGCTATAATAAGCATAACACTGGCTAGGTGGCGATTCTGCTCTTGACAAACTGAACTTGTTTTAGATGCAAGCTATCTTTTTCAAATGAAACAAAAACAAAAGAGACGGAACATTGTAGACATGTCAGATAAGTCCAAACATGCAAAATCGTGATATTTTTAACTAACATTTTCCGAGTGATACAGTAAACATTTATAGGAATGTCATCTACTATGAAAGCACTAAAAGTAGTTTGTCTTTTTCTATAACTGTCGTTGAAAGAAGATAGAGACAACTTAAAATTAGTTGAGGGAGTGCGCAACAAAATTACTACCAATGTGCATTTAGAAATAACATGTTTGATTACCTTTGGTCCTCTGCCTCTCTCAAATCCACATACAGCGTTCTTGAATTTATCGTCGACCCTTTGACTTTGTTTTATAAGAGTAATGTAGTCATTTCCTCTGGGACAGTTAGTCACTAAGGTACAGTCTCTACAATTTCCTGAAATCACAACAAAATTTTATCAGTAATAAACATTTTGTTTACGTCAGCCAGGAACTTTTTGCGCAAACTTCATTTTCCATTAACAATTTTCTGCTAGTTGAGCTATGAGAGATAAACATTTTTAAGGAACGAAACGAAACAAGAAACGAAAGTTATGGCCATTCTAAAATGTGAATTTCATCTGTAATGTTGAACTCATTTGATGGGTACTCCGAATTGTGTATCTATAGGACATAACTACCCGCGTTAACGGGTTAGAAAGGAATTAAAAATTTCGCCAAGGGTTTGAATCCTCAGTATCTCAATTGGTTAGAGCATTCGCCGGCTTGAGGCGAAAGGTTACAGGTTCAAATCCTGTCTGGGGTGAAATTTTTTCTTTCTTTAAAATTTATAGAAATTTTTAAGAAGTTCTGAAGTAAAAAATTGTTTAAGAATAAATGAATGAATCTACTTTATTGTTCACCAATAAATTTAAAAATACTAGCAGCCCGCCCCGGCTTCGCACGGTTATGAAATGTACATATAAACCTTCCTTTTCCTTATCAATTTCTTTACCTAATAAAAAACCGCATCAAAATCCGTTGCGTAGCTTTAAAGATTTAAGCATACAAAGGGACATAGGGACAGAGGAAGCGACTTTGTGTTATTAGTACTATGTCGTGATTAGACACTGTCACACAAATATTGTTAAATTTAAATTATGTAAAAAAGGCGATAGTTTCGCTTTCTTGGTCATCTCTACAAGCAAACTTTCTCTCTACAAGGTAATCTCTATAACCTCAGTCGAAGAAGATTATTTTGTATTTGATATATCCTGTCAAAACCAATTAAAAACAGTCATATAGCCAAAGTGTGTTTTTCTCTTTAATACAATTTTCGTCTTGCTTTGAAAAACTCAACTCCATGTTTGACTTAGCGAAATTTTCAGGTAATAAAAACAGAAAATGTCACATAATTTTGTTGTTTCATACTTAAATAACTCAAACTCTTTAAAAGCCATATTTTTAAATGAAGAAACACTTGTATTGTTTTATGTATCACTTACAATTTATTTATTTTTAAAGTGCCTACCGATTTTGCTTATAATAGCATTATTAGGGCTAAAACTTAAAATCTATGATATTCATATTTTTAAATGAAAAGCACTTGTATTGTTTTACGTATCACTTAAACAGTTTAAGTTTTTGCCCTGATGATGCTGCCCCTTAGCAAACCGGTAGGCTAGTTATAAAATAAATCAATTTCAAATGATACATAAAACAGTCGAAGTGTTTCTTAGTTTAAAAATAAGAATATTTAGAAATTTTACCAAGCGCTGACAATGGAAATTATCAAATGTACAGTAAGAAAAGTATCTTCACGCTCATATCCCCGAAGAGGTAGGCAGAGGCACGACCATGACTAGCCGAAGATACTAAGACCCACAATATGATAGGTGGCAAGCCTATCGCCAGCCGGTCACACACCCTATCCCGAGCAAAATTTTTTTTATTAAAAAATTGGAAAAACCTAATTTTCTTTTTGTTGCCCGACCCGGGATTCCAACCCGGGACCTCATGCAGTCAAGTCCAACAACTGAACCGCTAGGCCACAGAGGCGGTAGTATTAAATATACTTAGTCTGGCCATAAATACTGTTACACTTAAAAATAAAAAAAAGTAATTAAGTATGGATACATCTATGTGATTTGATACCTATTTCCTATTAAATTGATGAATTGACTGTTAATTATAAACAAGTTTGATCTGTAGTTAAAACTAAATTACTATAAAATGACGTAGTCTTTACCAATATTATAGCTAAATCGTTAGGCATAGAATTCTTGTACATTTGGCTATATTGTTTCTGCTTATATATGTAACTAACTCTACTGATTTATGATATTGGAAAGCAAACAAGCAGACTTAATTACTGATGCTAAGAAATTCACGCCGCCTGGAGACACCAAAGTTGGTAATGGTGCGTTGCCTACCTAAGACCTATTACGCCTCGAGCATAAGTAAGTTTATCGGCTACCTTATCATTCGAACCCGAACACGTCAAGATCACGCACAGATATTATGGCGGCAGGAATAAGTAAGGCGGTGGTACCAATCCGGCGAGTCGCTGCGAAACTTTACCATCCAGTAACTCTTTCTTACGAAGGGTACAAGCGTAATATTTTTTTATATCACTACATAGTATAAAACAAAATCATTTCCTCTGTCCCTACGTCCCTTTGTACGCTTAAATCTTTAAAGCTACGCAACCGATTTTATTGTGGTTTTTTTAATAGATTGAAAAGGAAGATTTAGATGTATTTTTCATAACCATGCGAAGCCGGCGCGAGCCGCTAGTTAAGAATAAGACTGGGTTACTGGGGTGCGGCTAACTTATGTCTGCAATTTTAGACCTGTTGAGAAACCTAACGACTACCCTACGATTCTTTTGGACAATACAGGACAATAGCAAGCGCTGATGCCATAATTTATCATACATTTTAGAATGACAGCCTGTTTATTGAAGAGTTCAGGCAAAATTTTAGAAAAAGCTCTTTAATAGGACATTACAATACAAACGAAAATGTAACTTAACTTTTTTTACCATATAATATTTAAAAAAAAGCTTCTGGTTGAATTTTAACTATTTGCAATCTAAGTTGTACTCCTTCAAAATCGTTTAAATAGAATTTAAGTATTTATAAAGTGTAATATCCCGCTATTAATTGTACAATAGACAAGTAATGAATCACTACATGTTTAAACATATTAAGGAATAAATGTTAATGTAATATGTGAATATTATATCCTTATATTATGCATTAATTCGATGTCAATAATATATACTATATTTTGTAACCTATCCGCTTTTACTTGACTGATTTTTATAAAACATTAAACTTTAAACAGATGTTTTTCGAAATATTTGTTATTTTGAGAAGTAATGTCTATTAGTGAAAATATTATTCGAAAACTAAGAAAATGGGCCGAGGGTCAAAACTGATATATCACAGAGAAAAGAAATCTATTCCAATCACGAAATGAGCATACATGCAATCAACAAAATAGTATACTTTTGGGAAAGTCCAGAATGTAATAACAGAATTGTGCATTTCAAGATCAAGATTATTGCTAGGTATATATTTTTTCAACCAATTAAAAAATCTCTCTGGTTCTCAATTCAACGCAAATTTGTATTTTTTTATTTAAATCTAGCCGACCCGACAAACTTTGTACTTTTTTATATTTCCTTCTCATGACAATAAATGACACCACAAAGAAAATGAGTAAAATAAGTCCAGGGGGGCTACCATAAGCTCTTAAAACATTATTATTTCAATAATAATAATTTTCATCGGAGATAGACAACCATATGACGTATTCCAAAGCTAGGTTTGGAGTCAAAAAGCTAGACTCGCTTTGCATAATTCTGTGCTTATCCTAATGTTATTGTATGGAAGCGAGAGTTGGGTATGTCAGAAAGATCATGGAAGTAGGATAAATGCGGTCGAAATGAGAGCACTACGGAAAATCTGTGGTGTAACGCTCGCTGGCCGCATTCGTAATAGTTAGATCCGAGAAAGAGTGGGATTGAAAGAAAGTGTTGGTGTTAAAATGCGAAAGGGCCATGCTCCGCTGGTTCGGTCATGTGGAAAGAATGACAGATGAAAGATTGACAAAGCAGATATACGATGCGAATTTCAATGGATGTAGGTACCCGGGGACACCAAGGCTGACATTTCACGATCAGATCAATCGGATATTATCCGAGGGTGGTTTCAAGAGTATCCGAAACAGGCGTGTTTGTATGAAAGGGGTAATGAATGTGAAGGAAGCAAGACAGGTTTGTCAGGATCGTGAGGTCTGGCACTCGATACTCTCTGCCTACCCCGTAAGGAACTTGGCGTGAAGATATGTATGTATGTACCATAAAGTTGCTTATAAAGGCGGACGTTCAGCAAGATAGAAATAATAGCTTATAAGCATTCATGGCAGGGCCCCTGGTCATACAGTTTAAAATTTGACTATTGTAGCCTCTTATGAGCTGCCTATTAAAAAGGCAGATGGTATATTCTACTCAGCAGGTGTATTATATTTTTATGTATTTTATTTTTATCGTTACTATCTCCAAAGTAATTGAATGCATTACATCACTCCGTTTCAAGATAGAATAAATAGACAGACTTTCCCATTAATGGGAAACAAATATATGATACATGAATGGAAAACAAATTTCCCAATACAAAAATAGAAAATATGTATTTTCTATTTATTCTATTCTAATAAAAGTAACATTGCCAAAGATCGGATATGTGCACGGTTGACGATAGGTTTGCCACCTATGATGTTGTGGGACTTAGGGTCTCCGGCTTTTGAATTTTATCTACTAATTAATTTAGAAAAAAGAGTAAGTATCTTCATGCACATATCCCGGAAGAGTTAGGCAGAGGCACAACTAGGGCACCCACCTCTAGCCGAAGACACCAAGTCCCACAATGTGATAGGTGAAAAGCCTGTCGCCAATCGGGCATATATCCAATCCCGAGCAACGTCAATTTTATTGTAAAATTGAAAATATACATGTTCTATTTTTTTGTTGCTTGGCCCGGAGATTGAACCCGGGACCTCAAGATGCTAATCCCGACGCCAAACCGCTGGACCACAGAGAAAGAAATGTCAAATGGCTGAATTATACGTACCTATTATCCGTATTTTTAGAGTTTTGACATTCAAGAAATGTGTATAATGTTTACTTTATTTCAATAAAAACGCATTCATTAATTTATTCATACAAGAGTCAAACATGAAGGCCTTTTTCTTCATTTTCAAGTAAGTCGAAAACATATTGTAAGTTTAAAAAAAGTTTGAATGGTAACATTAACAGCGGGGGACTGTCGTAAGGCCATAAAACAGTATTATGTCCTTATCTCTACCATAATAAAATCTTAGTATGACTTATTTTTAGCAATATAAAAATACGTACATCTCTATGACGTCACAACACAGGTAAAATCAATTATTAACCCTAATACAAAATACAAAAGTTACTTACTTTGACATTCGCACAAATATAACACAAATAAAAATATTAACGTTCTCAACATATTGATTATTAACATGAGGAAGATTTTTAATATATGCTCGTTCTCAGAGGTTGTCTTTCGAATACTGGTTGCTTCATTCAGCTAGTTATCCTCCCATCTGGTTGTCATGGATTCTTGTAAGTTAAATAAAGTTCAAGGTGAATACTTTTTGATTGGTGTCCTGTCCTCTCCCTATCCTGCCTATTAGAAATAAATAGATCTGGTGCACAGGTAAATAAACTGCTTCTACTTACTATGCATATTATTTTATTATTGAGAAAAGATAGCGAACAAGCACACGGCTCTGCTAATTGTAAAAATAACCATAGCCTATACAGGCTAAAGATCCCATACATGCATTAAATGCGTCGCATTTGAATTTCGAATCCATTTTTTTTTTGGTTATGCTATACGTTATCCAACAACCACAATATTGCTAACCAAAAATATGTTAACCTTCACTTTTCTCACATGCCCGGTTACTTTAATCAACGATCTGTAATACGTTAGTATAACCATTGGTCGTTTGTCTAAACTAACGAAGCGTTGCTCATAGATTCAGAAACTGTTTCGACTTAACAATCTATAAGGAAAAACTGTTCGTAAAAAACTAGGTACCTTTCGTAAGAAAAACGACTCGTTTTTTGAATATAGAAAACTGGATTTATCGTATTCTGCACACTTAACGTTGTAAGATGCTACTGTACGAATTCGGTCAATGTCAACATCAGTCTCTGCATCACTACTACATATAGATAACGGTCTCGCTCTACTAATTATAAGCTCCAGAGGCCAAGCATTTATCTTTCGGTTCATCGTACAATATATCGAGGGTTGTACTTAAGCTAATAGTCTGTCGTGTTTGTCACCAACGTATGTAAAGTCTTTAAGTCTTTCTGCATCGGGACATGAGCCATTATAGCGGTGCCGCATCGACTTTCGATACATCGAAGTGTTGATATGTTTGTACGAAAAAGCCACTATGGCGGTCAGATTACAGAATGAGAGCTCGAAACCGATCCAGTTGCAGAAAGGTGTAAGACAGGGAGACGTTATTTCTCTGAAACTCATCACTAATGCACTGGAAGATGTCTTCAAGCTTATGTACTGGAAAAGACTCGGCATCTTTGTCAATGGCGAGACCATCGCTCACCTTCGATTTGCAGATGATATTGTGGTACTTGAGTAAGATGTTCGGTGACCTCGACAGAGTTTTCCAACAGGTGCATCTTAAGACGAACTAGAACAAGACGAAAGTCATGTCCAACGTTCATGTTGCATCTATACCAGTTCAAGTTTGGAATTCAACTCTTGAAATATATATTTAGGTCAAGCAGTTAAGTTAGGTAAATCCAACTTCAAGAAAGAAGTCGACCGCGGAATCCAGCTCGGATGGGCGGGAAGCGTTCGGGAAGCTGAAGGGTATCTTCTTGTCCAAATTATCGCAGAGTCAAGTCGAAAGAATTCAACTAGTGTGTGTTGCCGGTGATGACGCATGGAACTAAGACTTGGCTTTTAGATTTTTTTTTGTTTTTATGACATTGGAATGCAAACAAGCAGACGGATTTCCTGATGGTAAGAAATTCCCGTCGCCTAGAGACACCAAAGGTGGTAATGGTGCGTTGCCAACCACAAGCCGGGATGTTAGGCCTCAAGCAAAAGTAAGTTTACCGGCTACCTTACCCTCCGAACCGGAACACGTCATGACGTTATGGCGGCAGGAATAGGTAAGGCGGTGGTACCAATCCGGGTGAGTCGCTGCGAAACTCTACCACCTAGTCAGATGTCACGGTGTTAGTGACGGCAAGCCTATGCTCACCTTTTACGAACTGCCTGGCACAGGAAGGCAGATGGTCTATTCTACAAAGGAGCCCGGACCAACACGGGGGATGATAGATGTGGGCCTCTTAAATAAGCTCAAAGTCGCTCAGCGTGCTATAGAGAGAGCTATGCTCAGTGTTTCTCTGCTTGTAATGATCCGGAATTCGATGATCCGCAAGAAAACAAGAGTAACCGACATAGTCCAAAGAGTCAGCAAGCTGAAGTGGCAGTTCGCTGGTGAAGAAAGAAAGGTTCTTGAGTGGCGGGCTCGCAACAAAGGACGTAGTGTGGGACGACCTCCCACCCGGTGTTCTGATGATCTGTTTAAAGTCGCGGGAGTCGCTTGATACCTTAATAATGTATGAACAATATTTTTTTTTAATTTATATTGAATAACTTATAATTAAAATTTAGTATGGTCGAATTTCGAACAATGGGCGAACGAACTCTAGTTTAAATAATTAAGAGCAGTAACACTACAAAAAACAGACTGTAATTGATTCATTGCTACGAGCGACGCTATTTGTTTTTTTTTTGAAAGACAACTAATGATTCCGAGATGGGTCCTACATACATTTTATAAACTATCACTATCACCTATACTGTCTAGCAGTCCGGCATTGGACTTGGCTTCCTTAAGTCATGGGTCGAACCCCGGATCGGGCAACAAAAAAGGGAATATGTGTATTTTTAATTTTCTAATAAAAATAACGTTGTTTGCCACTGAACGCATAGTGGGACTTGGTGTCTTTGTTTCGTCGTGCGCGCTCAGCTTGTGCCTTTGCCTACTTCTTTGGGAATTTGGGACTGAATATAATCTAGTTTATTCACTAGTTGTTCCTTCTTCGTTTTGTTTCTTCTAGTAATTCATTCCACCAGAACTTAACACTTTGAGCGCTGAGTTGTTTGTTTATCTAACAGAACTTTTGAGTACTTAATACTTTTCTTGGCGAATAATGTAGGTACCAGTATTTTATCAAACTGAGATTTCTTTTTATATATTATGAAAAAAGATGCTATGACGATAGGTTCCTATACTCAATATTTCAAAGTGTTTTTTATTATAATAAACAAGTGATCCCACTTGACAAGAGAATCAGCTAATATTCCTTAATGTGGTACACTTCGCATATGTACTTGTATTGCAAAGTTTTGCATCTTGATATTGTTTTTTTTACATTCAAAAGCACAGAACTTCCTGACACGTAGCCAATCCGAGGACGTCGTGTTAAGGCAAGGATAATATATGTTTAAAAAATGATTATTTATTTTTTATTATTTATCAGCTATTAGTTTAAAAATTAATTTATTTTGTCTATTTAATTATTTTCATCACGTAAATGATTTTTATAATATGACATTGGATGATGTGGCATGTAATTACCTAACACATTTTTGAGAAAATATGAAGACGTACCCTAGTGGTAGAAACTTAAGGTTTTTGGGTAAATAAAAAAAAAGAATATGCATATTTATGCATGCTTCAGATAAATTAACAAACTTTTTAAAAAAAGTAAATTATAAATAAAAATACAACTCATCATGAGCACATTTAGAAACATATTTTAAATTTTGCCGAAATAAACGCAGACTCAGAAAATGACGTATACTCGTATTACTAGACATTTTTAAAACTTCAAAAATTTGTCAACTGTCAAACATATTACAGAATGTAGAATATCGGCAGACTTGATGAGCTTATCAATGACAAGTGCGGTACTATATCTTCTTTCTTAGTTGAGGTCTGCGGTCTTAGTTGTAATGTTCTAAGCAGACAACGAAAGTTATATTCTCATGTGATTCAATAAATTGTCGCTATAATTAAGCTTTTCCTTCATCTGAAATCTTAGGCATAATGTGTACGCACAGTTCTTTTTCATTGTTGAGCGATGTGGAAATTTTATAGATTCGAAAGGTCAAAAGCTAGTTTCGAAAATCCTTTTTCATCAGCGGTAAACATCTATGTGTTAAATATTTTACTAAACCACAAAAACTTGTTCGTATTTGGTTAAAATGAACCTACCAATCTTCGATTGCAACTGTCATCTTTTTCTTGCGATTCAATGCTGTTGTTTAATATTGTAATGCTACGAAGCTTATCTTAAGATAAATAAATAACTCAAAATCTTAGTAATCACAGCTTATGAAATAGTTCGGTCACGGAAATTTGGAAACCACCGCTAGTCGGATAATAATAAAATTGATATGGGTCTACCTCGGAATCAGTTGTCTGTTGACGAAGTAATCGTGTAACAAACATATAAAAAAACGATGGGTTGCACTCCGGGAGTGCCGGCAGAAGAGAAAACTTGAATATTAATGTTGTGCATTTTTGATATTTTTTGGAATGGTTAGGGAATAATTTTGCGCTATCGTACACAAACATGACAACACGAACATTTGCCTAAGTGCCCTGCGCCATCTTATTCGCGCAAGCGCCCTGCGCCTTCTTACGAATTTCCAATGAGGTCGTGCGTCCTGGCGCGAGTTTAGAAGTTTTTACCCATTCCAAATAAAGTGCGCTAAAGAAATTTTCACTTCAAAAAGTCGCATTCTCCTTTTTTGGAGTCAGTTAAACTTTGATATTTATTTTTGTGAAGCTTTAATGCGTTATTTAGAATTTTAACCGTATCGATTAAAGTTAGTGCTTTAATCGTTGTCCTTAACAGAAACCCTCATCCCGCATATAAAATCCTCAGTAGGTACGTTCCTGTGCTAAGACTTTTTGTAAGTGTAGGAAAATGACAACTATACATTACAGAAGGAATTTGACAGTGTCCAGCACCGACGTTATCGCAGCAGGATTAGGTGAGTTGAGAGTACCGATTCGGTCGCAGAATTTGTGACAAAAACCACAGCTTGCCTTTTTTGGGTTGCTTGACAGGACATCAGTTAATCTAGATACTTTAAAGGAGCATCAGATGTGCATGGGGAAAAAATATAGATCATTGCACAAATAGCAGGAAATCTATCCTTATATACATGTTTATAATTTCCTTAACTATATATAACTCACTCAAATTTCCTTAACTATATCCTCTAGCAAAAAGTAATTTGCTCGTCATGTTATATGAAGTTGCTCATCAAAAATGCTTCTAAAGCATTCCACGTGTTAGGTGGTTGAGTCATCGCATGAGAATACTTAACAGTACAGTCACCATGTTATAATCGGCTTTGCCAAATTACAAGTTTTTTTTAAATTATACTACCTACTACTTACCCTTTAATAATAACACAGATGCATATCTTGTTTGAGGAATATTCGAAATAATAACACATATAAGGGACAATCTGAGAATTTAATTTCAAAAAATGAAAATTTGTATACTGATTCACGTAACCCATGCCCTAACTTAGTCTGTTAGAGAAACGCAAGAAATATTTAGAGTAAAAATATAATTTAAAGTTAAAAATTAAATTTTGCTTGTGGTAACGGTAATGCTAGTTGGAATTGTAGGTGGTGTATTGGCAACCCAAAAAACTCCTCTTTGGTATCACCGCTAAACTATGCAAATTCAACATGCATTTTATTTTATACTTTCATTACTTATAATCTCAAACTATAATTAAATTTACTTTTCCCATGCTCATAACTCAATACTTTCAAATTGTTTACTGTACCTACTTAACTAAATAAATGGGCAAGTCTATGTTTCAGTGCAGCGTTGCGCCTAATTATTATGTTAAACTCGAATCTGCACAGGTCAAAAGGGTGCAAGTGGTTATGCTCCTTTTATAAACTCAAAAAATTTTTTTTAACGGAGATCAGCCGTTTCACATGTTATCATCATATTTTTAAGTCACTTACACTCCTTATATATTTTTTTATTCGTGCAAGGCGAACTGCACGACCCACAAAGATCTAAATGTTCATAAAACAAATGCCTGCACCGATGCTGATGCTCTTTAGCAGAGTTTTTGTTGGCATCGAATGTTAGACGGCCCGTACCTGACATTGGTGGTAATTTTGTTGCGCACTCACTAAACTAATTTTAAGTTATCGCTGTCTTCTTTCAACGAAAGTAACAGAAAGAGACAAAACACTTTTAGCGCTGTCAAATTAGATTGTACACGACATTTCTACAGACTTTTAATCGATCTCTCGGAAAACATTGGTTAAAACATCGCAATTTGACATGTTTGGACTAATCTGACATTCCTAAAACGTTCCATCTCTTTTGTTTTTGTTTCATTTGAGAAAGATAGCATTCTTCTAAAATAAGTTAAGTTTGTAAACAGCAGAATTACAACCGTTGGCTAAATAAGAAGAACGACTTAGATTTATTCGATTGGTCCTATTAAGATATGTTCATATTTGTTAATGATGAGGACTAAAGAGGATGAGGATTAGACTTATGTAACACTTCCAGTTCAAATACTAACTAAAATGTACATATGAGCTCCTCTGATGATGAAGCTGAATAAACAGTAACTCTGGAATGCCTACTGGTAAAACCATTGATTTCGGACTCATTCGGTAGGTACGTAGTCTACGTACGTCTACGTAGGTATTTTTCCAAAATAAAAAGTCTCCCATTTTATACCCAGGATAATAAGGTATAATTATACCAAATTTCATCGAAATCGAACTGTTAGTTTTCAGGTGATGCCTGAACATACAGACAGACAGACAAAAAAAAATTAATCACATGTTTGGGTTTGGTATCGATCGATTTTCAATGTACAGAATTGACCCTTCTACAGATTTATTACATGTATAGATTTTCTGATGACGGTGGCATGACGACATGAACCTGATAAATATAATGTGAAATAGCTAATGAAGTATAGTTTTAAATTTAGGGTATTACGTATATTTCGTAATCTTTGCAGTTCTTCTAAAGCACATAATTGAATAGAGGTATTGCAAGCTTGGATTGTCTGTGGCAATGATTTTTGAACTATTTGCTCGATTTCGACGAGGATATTTTTGTTTGAAAGCTGATGTGATCGAGATGATTCTACGTTACAAACCTGTTTCGACGAGGGTTCATTGAACATTTTTTAATTAGAGATTATTAAAATTATGAATACAATAGAAGTGCACCAAGTTCCAACCATTTTTACTTACTACAACAGTACTTTTTAGTGTTTATTTCTTTGTTTAGATCCGACATAGTTCGAGCTTTTTAACGATTATATTTTATTTGCTTTTGTGAATGTTTAATATGGATATGCTTTTTTAAAAAAAAACAAAGCATAATTTATCATACACAATCGATATATTTATTATATTATATAAACAAAGAGTATATAACATTTATATAATAGTATAGTATCATCATATACAAAATTTGAATAAAATATTAATTGAATAGGCACTATTTAAAAAATATATATTATTTTTTTTATATATTATTCAATATTTAAAAATAAAAAAACATGTTGCAAAGAAATCATGTTTTCCCTCAATTTTTTGTTAATTTAATAGATGTTATATGTTCAAACTCAGATTGTTGCTGTGTACCAGGTGGTGCAACAAAAGTAAAAGAAATAAATTAGAATACGTTTATTGTTAACCAAACGAAATACTAAATAATATTTTCCTTAAAATAGTAGGTACAGTTAAAACAAAAAATACCATCTAAATTAGGTTATGTATGTAAATATTTCAGCGCAGCAAAAGTAAAAAACCCGATCCCAACAATTCCATAGCGCGGTCCCACAAAAGTTTTGTGATATTGTATTCTGGTCTGGATAGTAGTGTAGCCAGTAGACTTTCTTATTGGGCCTTATATCCTGGGGATAAGACAGCGACGCACCTATGCCATCTATGATGTGTTGTCTCTTTCTTCTTCACTTTCAGCCGTGCGCTTGTTCGTTGACCTCTCACATAAAAAAAAATACGTTCTTACTTGAAAAATGTAATATATTGACAATAATTTCAGTTTATATATAAACTGTTGTGTTCAGTCTATAAAAAATAGTGTTTTCCCCAAATTCCCTGGCATCCCATCATCAGATCTAGACTTGATTACTAGTTGACGATGCAAATGAGGTCGCTCGAAAGAAGTTACCTCTTTCAAATAAAATAATTTTTAAAATCTGTTCACAAATCACGCAGTAATCGATCAAAATACATAAAAAACTATCAAAGTGCCTATAACTTTCATCTTCTTTTGGAACCTGTTAATAAGAACTGCTGGCTGGACACACTTGCTTGAATTTTAGTACATAATTATATTTTAAAAAGTTCTTAGATGGTCCAAAACATAATTGGTGTTGCGGCTGCTCTCGATACTCCGTCGAATTTAGGCTTCGGGGAAACCTCCGCGACGAAAGCGAAAGCAAAGCGGAAGCGACTACCGAGCTGCGGACACTACCATAGTGTATTTATAGCGTCTTTCACACCAACAGGATATTGGAACATGGGTGGTAGCAAAGCGGGACGCATGCGACTAGGGGTCAGACGTGTATTTAGATAATACTTGTTAATAGATAAATCTTGTTACATTTAAATTTCTGATTTCTTGAGAATTTCAAATTTCTGTTGATAAATATAACATAATAATATATAAATTATCCAAACCTGATGAGAAGTGGTCAGCTTTGTGGTCAATTGGAAACTCCACTGATCGTCTGCGAGGTTCGGATAAAATTACCAACAGGAACTTACATTTTCATTTGTGTGACGAACATGATAGATGTCTATATTTCTGGATCTGAATATTTATAAAATCTAGTACAGTAGGTACGTATTTTTTTATAAATATTAAGCTATTGCATTGCTTCAATCGCGGGCCTTGAGCGTGGAGACCGAATCCATAAATTGCATAACGAAAATAAACCTAACACCCCATCACACCGCCATTTATCTATGACTAGCAGAACTTTTAGTGACTTTTTGATCACGCTTGTCTCTATAGTTCAGCAACTCACCTCTAGGTGGCATTGGTTGTATCGGCGTTACTGCGTATGCGTAATCTCCCTCGTCGCCGCGCAATTGGGTAACCCATGCCTGCTTAGCAATAGCTTTGCCGCGGCAGTCTCCGAGTGGCACACGTCTTTTTCTTTATGTTACTATCGTTGACATATGCATATAATATTTACAACCTTGTTGGTAAGATCAGCTCAGTAACATGTTATGTTGAAATATGTAAGACATGTGTGACTTCAGTGAAAATTGACAAAAAATTAAGTCCGCGGGTCGCGCCGTAGTAGCACCCGTCAGTTTTGCGCTGTAGTCGGTCCTGCTTTGCGTCCCGCGGAAGCTTACAGCGGTACGAATATCTATGGAACAGCTTAGCTTGCAAACTAAATTTAAGGTAAAAAGTAGTGTAGTGTCAGTTCGGTAAAAATCTTAAAACTACCAAACCAGTTTTGATTTAGTTTGACTGTAAATAACTGCTGTTTTAAGCGATTTTTAACGGATTCGTCTATGTAAATTACCTTTGATATGCGAACGAAATTAATTAAACAAGTACATCATTATATTAAAAATAATAACCTCAAAATCTAATAAAAGTAAAAGACAGTTAAGTATGGTAATTTGACTTGTGGTTTCCTTATACGAGCACTAAGGCTACTTAAGACCTAATATGATCTAAAATCCACTTTATGTATTTCCTGACATCAACATATATTCCTGGACTAGAACCGCAAAATATTGATCCGCTGGAGACGATACCATATTGGACAATCTTATTGATGCCATTGTATTTTGTCTCCACCATCAAAGGACCACCAGAATCTCCATTGCAAGCGTCCTTCCTATGTGATCCTGCGCATAACTTATTCTCAGTTCTGTCTGGTACACCTGGTGCAAAATACCTATAAAACAAATATGATGTTAAACCTTTAAAAATGTATACATTATCTTCAGTAATTCCGACCTATCAATCTTCAACTATATACTCCTTTGTAAAACCAAACTGTTTGGAAATAAGCCTGATTTGATAAAATGTACATTTTATCTTTAAGTATATAGTTTCTGTACTTCTTATCGTCGGTGCTTGGTGGAATTCCATTCTTGATACAATTTATTTACAAACACTTGTACTGTCCACAATATATTTTTATTTTTTATTTTTACAGGTTAGCCAACCGGGTTCGCTATACATGTTGTTATATAGCCCTAATGATGCTTGTATTACGAAACCGGTTGGCTAACCTGTAAAAATAAAAAATAAAAATATATTGTGGAAAGTACAAGTACATAAATTGACTTAAATATATATTTTTTTGAATATTATACACTTGGTATGCCATTGACGATAGGTCGGTAACTGGAGACATCAGCACTGAACTTCTAAATTTAATTAAAGTTATAACATTTTTTTTAAATTCGTTGGGTTAGGAAATACTGAATGCAAAACATAGAAACTACATATTATACTTAAATCTTGAACGATATCAGTTATAGCTGAAGCAATCATTGTAAGAGAATGTACCCATAATTCTCATGTACTTAAAAGGCTTTTATATTGTATTTTTCATCAACCAAAATGAAAAATCAGAATTATTCTTGCACAATGTTAGGTAACATACTGATTCTGCAGTAATAGGTGATAACTGATAAGCAAACTTTATTAGAAATTTATGTCATATCTGTCTAAACCAATATAATATTCTCTTACGTGAAAGTAATATTACCACCATTTTTTTCCAGTTCCTTTAAAAATCTGCTATTAAGTAATAATTTTATATCGAAACCCACCTTTGTAGCAATTTAGAGACGTCTGGTATAATATATAGCCAGACAGGTTTATCAGGATCGTGAGGTCTGGCTATCGATACTCTCTGCCTACATCATAAAGGACTTGGCGTAAAGATAAGTATGTATGCAATATCGTCAAAATTTGAGATTTGTTAAACTTACCTCTTGTAAGTGCTCGTACATTGAGAAGCCGGTAAAATTGGGATCGAGACTTTTAACAAGACATTTGAACGGTTTACGTCTTCTGTTCTTCCCCAACCAGCGACTGTGGCTTGTCTGTTACTGAGATTCAAATTACGAAGTTCGTCTGAGAGTGGCAGACATATTGGTGCGGCATTTGCTGAAAAAAAATGTTCTCTTGTTGTAATACGTATATCACAATTTTAAGTATTCAAACAGCAAAACACCAACTCCAATTTTGTTAACACGTCATCATTTGATGATTCCGATTTAAAATTACACGGGACGATTCCGAGACGGTCCCATATAATTTTTTTTTCAACATCTGAAACTGGACCTCGGAGTTATGACCTTCCTTCCCAATAAAAAAACTATCAAAATCTCTTTGTTATCATCCGAGTAATACGTAATAAACACAAAAACAAATAAATAAGTAAAAAGTCAAGTCTAGAGTCCCTGAAGCCGGGGTGTTTGTATGAAAAGAGAAATTAATTTAAAGGAAGTTATCCATGTTGTACTCAATACTTTCTGTCTAGCGCGTAGGGGACTTAGCGTGAAGACGTGTATATCAATAAAAAATACAGTTGAATTTATAAATTTTCCGAAGTGTCAAATAACTTCGTGCTAAAAACTAAGCGACTTAGCGCCGATCATCTTAAAAGTATACATACAAAGTTCTGAAAGAGAAAATTGCTAATCTATTTTTTTATTTTTTTTGTGTTGGGGATTATTTGAAATATTAAATTAATAATTAATTAGGAACGAGGAGAGGTTTTTAAATCGTTGGTATGTTTTGTTCTGCTTGTTCAATGAATACTTTTTATGTTATAGTAAGGCAAACAAGCAGACGGATTTAATTATGGTACTCGTAAGAAATTCACGCCGCCTAGAGACACCAAAGGTGGTAGTGGCGCTTTGCCAACCTGAGGTCAGGATGTTAGGCCTCGAGCAAAAGTAAGTTTACAGGCTACCTTACCCTCCAAACCGGAACACGTCATGATGTTATGGCGGCAGGAATAGGAGGGGTGGTGGTACTCATGCGGGCGAGTCGCTGCGAAACTCTACCACCAAGTAAGTTAGCCAATAACAAATGGATTTTGATGGTTCTTATTTCGGAAAGTAGGTTAAAGGTGGTTGCCCGTATTGCTTTCAATATGCTATGTAGGATAGATTATCTTCCTTCCTGCCAGGCAGTACATAAGGGGCAAATAGAGGTTAAATGGGCTATCACCAACAAGACCACTGGTGCTAGAGGTGCAACTTGCTTGGGTAGGGATTCTTCGTCTTACCTTTTCCTGTCGCCATAATAACAGTATCATATCAGGGTAACCGGTTGACTTGACACAGTTGGCCCAACACCTCAGTCACTAGATTGCGACGGATCTACAATATCTATGGCATCTTTAGGTTACATTTGTGTGCCACTAACCATGTGCTTGTTCGTCATCTTGTTATGTAAAAACTTAAGAAGAGCTCTACAGCGGTTTAAGAGTTTTATGATATTTTTTTAAAATTAAACTATTATTATATTGTCTCATTTTTGTCGGTCTATGTGTCGCATGTCGCGTGACGGTGACGTCAGACCAGCCGAGGCCAATATGGCGGCGTCTATAGTTTATAGTTAAAGATCAAGTTTCACTTTTACCACGGCTTCATAAAACTACACAATCCTTTTTTTGTTTTTGGATGATTATAAAATTAGAACCAGTTTTTTGCAGTAGTAACACATTATTGGTAGTAACAAATTATTTCCTGTCAAAGTGTTTTAACAAAAAAATATTAATAAAAGTGTCGGCATGTCGCAAGTGAAACCTGAGCCTTAATTATCGGTGTTTATCCTAAAACTTACGAAATACAAAGTCCACAGGCTTCTGCAGTCGAAGTAAAGCAATGTCATTATTCGGCAAAGACATGTACTTATAATTTTCATGTACAATGCTTTCTTCAATTTCAATATCCTGGAACACAGTGCAATTTTTTTCTTATGTTACAAGGTGATGAATACTGTGCAGTAGATATCTCCAGTCCAGTATCCTCAAAGAGGTAGGCAGAGATAAAACCAGACGCCCACGACTAGCCGAAAATATTTAATCTCACGATGCCCAAAGGTGGACAATCTATCGCCTACCAATCACTTTTTCAATGCCACGAAAAAATACAATTTTTTACTGTCGCCCTTCGAGGGAATCGAACCTGCGACTTTCAAAGTCAAGTCCAACGAAGAGAGTCGGGCGAAGTCGGAATTGGTATCATAGCTTTATCTGATTTTATCAACATAGCGTTATGCAGGCCAATGTTATGTTCCGTGCTGTAGGGTAAGATAGCAGGTAGCCTTGCACACTGATATACTCGTATCTTGCAAAAGATAGAAAAGCACCAATATCGTCTATGGTGTCTGTAGGCGATCGTTGTATTAAAGGTTGCCAGTGTATTCGTTATCTTGTTACGTAAAAAATATGAGAATGGAAAAAAACTGATTTCCCTGTGATAAGAATGACAAGACATTAACTTATAGAAATGATGTTATGGGTAAGTTGGCAACAAGTAATCTTAAGCTTCTTCCGTAAATAAGTTTACTGGTTCAAACTGGAACAAGACAAAAGTTAGTAAAAAGTGCTCACACCCATACATCTGAAGAAGAAAGTAGAGGTACAATCAGGGCGCCCAAGCCTAAGGTACTTTGTCTCAGATATTGTCTAACCTATCGACAACTCACACACCTGATGCAGGGTAAGTTATATGTGTAAATTGAAGAAAATCGTTTTCAGTTGCTCCACCGGAAAAACGAACCCGAGACCATATGTAGTCAGTGCAAATATCAGACCACTATACTACAGACTGACTTCAATTATTAAGCGCAGATTACTAACTAAACAAAACCTGCAAAAATTGACTCCAACTATTTCATTGGATCGCGATTTGATATATATATATATAGCATATGGTTCCGAAATGGTCACAAATAACTTTTATCAACATTCTACCAGTATTTTCAGAGTTATACTTAATAATGAATACATTTTTAATTTCAAATCAAAGTATCTTCACGCCCATATCCCCGAAGAGGTAGGCAGAGTCACAACCAGGGCACCCACGACAATCCAAAACTACTAAGTCCCATACATGTGATAGGTGGCAAGCCTACCGCCAACCGGGCACATATCCAATCAAGAGCAACATTTTTTTTTATTAGAAAATTGGAAAAACCCAATTTTCTTTTAGTTGCCCGACCCGGGATTCGAACCCGGGACCTCATGCAGTCAAGTCCAACACCTGAACCGCTAGACCACAGAGGCGATTTCAAATCAAATCAAATTAATTTCTACTATCAGAGAAAAATAAATGCACTTTTAGGTATAACTCAAAAACTACTAATTGAATTATGATAAAACTAATATGGGAACACCTCGAAATCTTGGCCTATTTTCCAAAACTAAATCAGGCTATTGGTCGATTGACCGCGTTATAAACATACAAAAAAACATACAATCGAATTGATAATTCC
>NJDD01001973.1:3865-27440 GCA_002245505.1 Calephelis nemesis | reverse complement strand
AAACTACTAGTTGAATTATGATAAAACTAATATGGGAACACCTCGAAATCTTGGCCTATTTTCCAAAACTAAATCAGGCTATTGGTCGATTGACCGCGTTATAAACATACAAAAAAAACATACAATCGAATTGATAATTCCACTTTTTGGCAGTCGTCCAATTGAAAGTTCAGAGGTTAGGCACATAATGAACAAGTGGAATTAAAAACCTCCTTTTTGGGAGTCTGTTAAAAAGTAATGTGTTATTAGTACCTGTAAATGCGTCTCACAAGCAAAAGATTTGCCTTTTCCAATGCAATCTTTTTTGTAACGAACATCAAATTCTCCGATACGTACTCTTGATATTTTTTTACCTTGTACACAGTGTGCTGCTGTCAAAATGTACCGTGAATTTATTATACTTCCACCACAATTATAAATTGTGTCATTTTGATCTATAAAAATATAAAAAAATTTTATTTTTTAGCTCTGATTTTTGTACTTGTTAATCGCCTCTGCGGTCTAGCGTACCAGGTGTTGAACTTGACTTCATGAGGTCCCGGGTCGGGTAACAAAAAAGAAAATGTGGTTTTTTCATAAAAAATGTTGCATATGTACCTGGTTGGCGAAAGAGTTGCCACCTATCACATTGTTGCGACTTAGTGTCTTCGGCTAGTCGGTGGTGGCCTGGTTGTGCCTCTGCCTGCGTGGAGATACTTTTTTTTCTTTTTTAGGTATCTTATCCATGGTACCCACGATTAGCCAAAGACACTAATACGATGTAATAGGTGGAAAACCTATCGCCAACGCATACTCATTTGTTGTTTTTAGAACCTAAATTTGTTTTGTCCGACCTGGGGGTCGAACGCTTGACCTCATGAAATGAAGTCCAACACCAGTCCGCTATTCATATTTTTAAACAAATGAACACTTGTTTTGAACTTTACGTATCACTTATAATTTATTATTTTATAGTAGTTTAAGTTCTAACCCTGATGATGCTGTCATAAGCGAAATTGTAGTCTATTTATAAAATAATAAATTTTAAGTGATACGTAAAACAGTACAAGTGTTTCTTCATTTAAAAATATGAATACCGGTAGGCTATTATTTAAAATTTAAAATTCATGCACTATAGTGTACAAAGGTGGACTAAATGCTACATGGCATTCTCTACCATTCAACCTAACTTTATCAGAAAGAATAATTAAATGAGGTAAATAGTCCTGATGATGCTGTTTAAGCGACACCGGTAGGCTATTTACAAAGTAATAAATTATAACTGATACGTAAAACAGTACATGTGTTTCTTTGTTTAAAAATATGAATATTTGGAAGTATTACCAAGCGCCAACGTTGGAAAATATCAAATATACCATACCGTCAAGGTCTAGCCCGAGACATCTCAAATTCTTAATTTCTAGTAAGTACTATACGTACTACTTACTAATTGGAAATTCCTTTACAAAAAAAGTAAAAGGGGTGCCTTTACAATCACTTTCTATTTGGTTTTGCTAGAAATTCCAACCAGACATTAATTCAATCCCAGGCAACATCATATTTTTTGGGAAACCGAACCACTAGACACGGCAGGAATACGTAAAGCGGTGGTACCAATCCGGGTGAGTCGCTGCGAAACTCTACCACTTAGTCAGATGTCACGGTGTTAGTGATGATAAGCCTATGCTCGCCTTTTACGAGCTGCCTGGCAAGAAAGGCAGATGGTCTATTCTGCAAAGGAGCCCGGACCAACACGAGGCGTATTTTACCTTTTTTGTAAAAGATAAGTGCCATCCATGGAAACTCATAAAGTTTTGGTACTTCAGCGCCAAACACTCTTCTCCCACTCATAGGAATTTCTCCACAAGGTTCAGGAAGTAGTTTTACATTGATATGATTATCCAAACTGTTTTTTTCATGTTCATTATCAGAAAAATCTGAACAGCATACCTGAAAAGAATTTGTTTCGATCTCAAGCAATGTTTTGACAATTATAACACATATTCTAAGGTCATCTATTAAAAACTAGTTAGGCTCAGTTATCAGGTCAAAACTTATTCGCCAACCGGGCACAGATCCAATTCCTGGCACTGACCATTACTTCTATTAGAAAATTTAAAGTATTTATTTTCTAACAATTATATTTTTTTATTTAATTTATTGTATAATATAAGTCTACCGTATTCTTCTATTGTATAATATAAGTCTATATGTTACTTTCTCAGCTCCTTTTTGGGTGAGCTGGAATAAAATGAACAAAATTGAATTAAATAAAATGAAATAAACAGAAATGAATAAAATCGAACACACTTCGCTATTTGAAGTCGATTAAAATAGAGGGTTTTTTCTCCGGGATTCCAATATCAAATAACAAGTTAATGGTAATGGAACCATCATTAAAGTCAATATTTCAAACACAAAAATTAATTTAAAAACCAGTTCACAAATGGCTGAAAAATCAACCAATATAAATAAAAAAATACATAAAATAAACAACTAAATCTGTACATGAAATATATTTTGAAAACAATGATTGCTACGTATTGTCATCATGATACAGAACCAAAATTTGGGTAATTAAAATTATTCTATGTTTGTCTGTTCACTTTTTCTGTCTGTTACAAACTACGGAACGAATGTTTACCAAATTTTGTGTAGTAGTAGGATATATACTACATATAGCCTGCGTCAAAATACCTTTTGCTTAGGGAAAATCTTTCATTCTCATCATTGACTGCAAAATGGATATATTCAGAGCATTCAGTTAAGCTGACTTAGCATAGTATTTGAAGTGGGTGCTATGGTAGACCAGATTAAACTGATAATTGTTTTGTACAAAGCGATTCAACTGTACACGCACTTAGTAGATTTTTCATCACATGAATAGGTACTTTCAACAATCAACAAACTGAAAACTTTGAAACATGAAAAATACCTAAACCTACTTCTATCGCATCGCTTGCTTTTAGACAGACAGGGCCAGGGACAGGGTATCGCAAAGACCTGCCCGGAGCCTCGCAATGGGTAAGGCCGCCGCTGCTGCCACTGATTATAGTATTTGAAGATTACTGCCTACTAGTGTGGGATGAATGCACGATCACTAAAAAGCTACAGAGGCTAAGAATATCTCAAGTATCTTCATCTGAAAGTATTTTCACGCCCATATCCCTGAAGCGGTAGGCAGCGGCACAACCAGGGCACCCACGACTAGCCGAAGACACTAAGTCGCACAATGTGATAGGTGGCAAACCTATCGCCAACCGGGCACATATCCAACCCCGAGCAACATTTTTATATTATAAAATTGGAAAAACCAAATTTTCTTTTTTATTGCCCGACCCGGGATTCGAACCCGGGATCTCATGCAGTCCATGCAATCCAACACCTGAACCGCTAGACCACAGAGGCGACCTAGATAAGATAATGAACGATAAACGTAGAAATGAGTGAAATCGTTGTTCCTTTTTTTTGGTTTTTTCGCCAAAGTGTTTGTTTACACGTAGTTGTAGAGCAGACGAAGTGAATGCCTTTCTAAAACACATTTTTTAATAAAGAATCGACAAATAACAATTGCTTCTGAACATGGGAGCTCGTCTAGGAGGAAACTCAAGTGCAGAAGAGTTTTCGCAAGTGGTGTTAAAATTTGGTAGCAGAAAAAACGATCAAGTAAATTTGGCTGAAACCCTTGGCATTTAAGTATTAATGCTGAAGAAAACCACCTACTCACCAAAATTCATGGCCGTAACTGTAACAGTTTTTGCTAGGCCAGGACTTCCCAAATTTAAAAAAAATTGTTAATAGTTAATAATAGTAGTAGTTAGTTAATATTTTTTCCTACATTGAAAACATATTAACTAACTGTATACAAAGCGAAGCGTGAGTCATTTGAAGTTTATGTTGCAATTTCTTTTATTGAATTGGTACCAAGAATTCTGATAAAAAAAACCTATTTAAATTACAGCCATTGTTTTAATTGACTCTTAGTAAACCACAGCTTTTGCTAAACAATTAATCGCTACTTTGTAAAATAGAACAAAGAAATCACAATTGTTTTAAAAGGCGTTTATTTATTCTTCTGCCATTAAATTCACAATTAGAAGCCGCATCCATTTGATTTATAACATCGTAAAATTAATAATAAGGAAGTATTATTAAGTATTGTTATTAAAATTATTTTACTCGGAAATGTTAATTATAGAATAATCGATAAAATAGGAATTTTCAGAATCAAGAGATTTGTTGCGTCATTGCAGTTGAGATTTTTATCTTACAGAAGAAAGTAATTTAAGAAAACTGGAAGACAAAAACTGTTGGTTTAATACTCAAAGCAAATACTACAATACATTTAGTTGTAATTTTTAGTTTAATATTTATATTTAATTAGTGTTGGTCCGGGCTCCTTTGCAGAATAGACCATCTGCTTTTCTTGCCAGGCAGCTCGTAAAAGGCGAGCATAGGCTTATCATCACTAACACCGTGACATCTGACTAGGTGGTAAAGTTTCGCAGCGACTCGCCCGGATTGGTACCACAGCCTTACCTATTCCTGCTGCCATAACGTCATGACGTGTTCCGGTTCGGAGGGTAAGGTAGCCGGTAAACTTACTTTTGCTCGAGGCCTAACATCCTGACCTCAGTTTGGCAGCGCACCATAACCACTTTTGGTGTCTCTAGGCGGCGTGAATTTCTTACCATCAGGAAATCCGTCTGCTGGTTTGCCTTCCTTTAATATAAAAAAATAGTATAATTCTTATTATTGCAAAATTTATAATTCCTGGATATTAGTGTTTTTTTTGTGTGGAAGCAAATTTACTTTATACTCGTAGTTTTCTTCTAGTAGAGTTCCCTTACCAATTTTTAACGGCACTTGCGAAAACTCTTCTATTTTTAACAAATTTATTTATTATAAACTTTCAAAATTTACAATTTTATTAAATTAATTATGGACAAAATCTCACTGAGTAGCATTGAAGAGCGAAATATCAAAAAACAAGAAGCCGCGAGTAACAGCTAGTCTTGTATGAAAAATTAGTTACCTTTGGTATATCTCCTTCATATCCACAAACAGAATGTTGAAACGTATCTTTAAATTTCTGATTATGTTGTGCCATGGAAATATATTTAACACTTTCGGGACAGTCGGTTAACAAAACACAGTCGGTACAATTACCTGTAACAAAATATATTATCTCGCATGGTAATTATGTAACTTTCAATTGTTGACAAGCGATGATAAATATCGCGCGATATTCGTACAATAATCGCAATTTCTGATCACGTAAAAAAAACATTTAATTTGTTTTTAATTCGGTGTTATTTTCTAACCATTCTTCAGGTTCTTGCCATACGACCAGTATAATTTTATCAAAAAAACTACCAAATGCTACATATATCAATTTCTAGCCACACAGAACAGATAATTACTAGAAATTTATGTTTTAAAAAAGTGGGTAGAATACACAAACATGTTATTTAATGTTAACATGAGCTAATTATGTACTGGACTAATGAAATGTTTAAAACTCAAATTAATATATTAATATGTATACTCAAATTATAAGTATTATGAAAATGATTATTTTAAATTTGCGGGTCAACAATGACGGATGTGCGGTCTTTGTTATAATGTAACACCATACTGTAAGTACCACAATCCAAACAAATAAAATAAAAAAAAGAATGAAAATAAATTTATTTACAGCGAAAATATAGAAACAGTAAAAACATAAATAATAATTGTATTTGATTTGATAACAGGCAGCAACCCATCGCTGATTTCTAATTTTTTTAATTGTCTTTTCTCTTAATTTTCAATCTTAATTGTTTAGTTGCATTTGAATATTTAATTAAAATAAATTGATTGTTATAAAATAAATTAAGGCGGTCACAAATCGCTTGTAATTCACACACTAGTTGATCACTGCCTAGCTCGATTTTCGTCAACAAGAGAAACGTTAATTGAAATCTGTTACAAAGAAAAATATTAAATGAAAACTATATCACAAGAAGAAATAAAAATTAGAATTCTATTTTATAATTTTATTACTAATATTAAAAATTCAGTATAACCCCGAAACCAGCGTGTTTTTTGAGAAAAGCGTAGTGAATTTGGAGGAGCATACCGACAACGATTATGATACTCTCTGCCTACCTAGTAAGGGTCTTGGCGTAAAGTTATTTATATGTGTATGCATAACCCGTATAATGCTATAAATTCGAAAGTGTTTGCATATTTTTTTTATGGGATTGGAAGGCACATAATTTCTTCTGTCTAATTCATCTGTCTAATTTACTTGTGTTAGGTTTTGCATATAGAAAACCTAACCTTATCTCCAATTGACAATATGACAATATCGAGCACTGACACTATAACAGCAGGAGGCAAGGCGATTCGGAAAATACTATAATCGGAAAACTTACATATAAAGTTTGACATTTAATCCTCAAGTTCCAAACTTTTGATGTCTATGGGCTATGAACAAACATATACCTCTTCTGATAATAACCATGGCCTAAAGATATTGAAACGTTCGACCGCTAAGTAGAACAGTCTTTTAACTCTTCGGCAGGCAGCTCGTAAAAGGCGACAGGTTAAATTTATACGGGTCATATTTTCAAATAGACTACTGGTGGTGGAGTTTTGCGTAGCAACTTGCCCGGGGAGGGCACCACCACTTAACCTATTCCTGTCACCATGACGACGTTATATTGGAAGTAGAGGTAGACCATAAATTTGCATAATACCTACTTGCACAAGAGTACGACGACGCACATTTATCATCTATCGTGTCTAATTACCAGTGTTGGCTCTTACCATCCCTAGATCTGTATGCATGTTCTCTGTTTTATCCCAAAAAAACCGTATTATAGGTGCGTTGCTGTCCCGTGGCGTGGCTATTATGTCAATTTATCGGGTGGCCAACCTTTGGACCGGAGTATGACAATGTCAATATGACGACAGGAAGAGGTAAAGCGCAGAACTCCCCTCCGTGAAATTGCTGCACAGCGCTCTAACAGGGATTTAGTAGGTAATGGTATATTTAACCTATGCACGCCTGTTACTAGCTGCGAGGCAGAAAGGCAGATCTACTCTACTCAGAGGAACTGCACTACCAGAAAAGGCAAAGAAACTTTTTAATTTCACCAAAATAATATCATTAAATATTACTAGTTTGATTATAGATAAATGAATTAGTTCACCGAATCTTCTTAGTGGGTGGCCACGTTCCGATCCGGTGGAAGTTTTTAGAATTATAAATACGCGTCACAAGTTTTTTTTTATAGATCTACGTGAATAAATATATTTTGAATTCCGAAATTTAAGTTATAGAAAATATAATTTGGGTGATTTTAATCTATTAATAACTTTAATACTAATTAAAACGAGATTCGTTAATAGTTGAGGATAAACAATTTACCTTGCATATTATACTTACGTAGTGATTCGTAACTAAACATCGCCAAGAAAAAGGCTAATACTTTTTGTAAGAATATGTAAAACATGACTGCTTACGAATGGTTTCAAGATACTTCCAACGCTTGTTCCTACTTCGTCTTTATATTAACTGCTAATGCTCAGGCAACATCTGGTTAACCTTTTATAAGACGTTCATTGGTGTAATCATAGATTTTTATAGTGTGATACTTTGTATTATTCAAATGGAATAAAACTGCAAAAAACTATAATTGTCACCTAAGCTAACAATTATGTAGTTATCAAGTTTGTTCAGTTTACAGGCGCTTAATTAATTGACATAAAATGCTTAAGGGACCACTTTCAGGGTATAATCCAACCAACAACAGTAATAGGCATAACTTCAACAGTAAACATCAGTACACCGGGTGGGAGGTTGTCTAAGACTACGTCCTCCGGAGCGGGCCGCCACTCGAGAACCTTTCTTCCCCAGCGATTATCGGTTTTGCGAGCAATGTGGCCTGCCCATTGCCACTTCAGCTTGCTGACTCTCTGGACTATGTCAGTTACTCTCAATAACCAAATTTCGCAGAGAAACACCGAGCGTAACTCTAAGCGACTCTGAGCTTATTTAAATGGTCCAAATTTAACGGCCAAGTCTCATTTGTGCGAAATAGTTCCCTAATCACTCCTAAATATCTAAATTATAGTTTCCACTTTTTCTGGCACTCCCAGAGTGCAAACCCATGTTTTTTTTTAAACTGTTAGAAGTATTACACATACATTTAGATATTTCATTGAGGAGCAATTAATCCCAAGCATTAATATCAGCCAACTAACTAGTCTGCGTCACTTTTGTAAAACAAAAATGTTACTCTTGCAGAACTGACCTACTATGTTCTGATCTACTATGTTCAATTTGTTCTCACTAAATTGTTCACAGGTGTCAACCATTTAAACTTTTGGCATTGAACACTAAATACATTTTGTTTTAATTCATTTAAAAGAAGATTATTTACATTGAACTAGAATACAACTTTTAAATCGCATTGTATATTTCTTCAATAATATCCAGTTGTTCATTTTACAATAAGTAAAAGTAAAGTACAATACAATTTCATGTGTGTCTTTAATTGCAGTAAGGTAAGTTATTGGCGTAAATCAGAAACGATAATGGGGCAAAAAAAGCAAAAGGACCCTGAGGAACACTTATTGTGACAATAGCACATATCAATTTTATATAATTAATGGTAACATTCTGAATCCTTTCATTAAAATTAGGAATTAAAATATCGAGTACCTTATTTCTATTCCTATTACGGCATAGTTTCCTGATCAGAGTATCATCATAATCAAATGCCTTCGACAAATCACCAAAACAATTATTTTTTTGACATTCGAAAGCAAATAAGCAGATGGATTTCCTGATGGCAAGAAATTCACACCAAAAGAAAGTTTACTGGCCACCTTATCCTCCGAACCTGAACACGTCATCGGCCAGCATTGGACGTTATGGTGGCAGGATAGGTAAGGCGTTGGTACCAATCCGGGCGAGTCGCTGTGAAACTCCACCAACTAGTATGATGTCACGGTGTTAGTGACGGTAAGCCTATAATCGCCTTTAACGAGCTACCTGAAAGGAAGGCAGATGATCTATTCTGCAAAGGAGCCTGGACACGGGGAAACGTCACTAATTTATTAAAATAATGCAATTACTCGATTATTAATGAACCCATTTTGATTAATCTTTTTTGAATCGTTCCATGCTGGTTTTTACTATTTGAATCCGACTCATAGTTTTTAAGGGAAATTTAATAATAATTATTTTTTTATATATGTAGAGGACATCGTTATTAATAATAGTTAAGACGTTGTTAAAATTTAACTGGAACCCTCTGAAAGATATCAAATCTTTAAAAAATGCCTAAAATTATCAAATAACGACCTGATAATGAAGTAATTAGTCAGTTTTTGCAGTTTTACTATATCATCATCAGTCTACTAACTACACTAATGATGATGATGATGATGTACTATCCTTTTTAGTTATGTAGAAGAATGCAATATTCGTTTAATTGATTTTGTTTGAGAACAAATAAAAAGCTTGAACAATATGCAGTGGTTATACTCTATCTCGCCTTGGTATTACGAATTTTTACACACGTAGTCATGTGTCCTGAGGCGAGTTTAACTCTTTACCCTCATAAAAAATGCATAACTTCGCTTTAGAAGTTTGCACTTTAAACACAAGAAAAAAACTGACATTGAGTTTCTTTTGCTGGATCTTCGCAGTGAAAAGCCGTGTTCTGATCCGGTGGTAGGTTTTAGAGTTTTATAGACTTGTCTTAAATACCCGTTGTGAAATAAACGGGGTTCCTTACATATTCAATTCCAGGTGAAACTGAATAAATTATTTAAAAAATACTTAAAATAGGCTTACATCTTGTAGTAAACTTTTTTTTATGATATTGGTAAAGGTGGTAATGGTGCGTTGCCAACTTAAGGCTGGGATGCTAGGTCTCGAGCAAAAGAAAGTTTACCGGCCACCTTATCCTCCGAACCGGAACATGTCATGACGTTATGGCGGTAGGAATAGGTAAGGCGGTGGGTGGTACCAATCCGGAATTACTTTTTTGCTTTATGAAGAAATATTACACGACTGTTTGTTTTATATTTACATATGAATTTTTATTTTAGCGAGATATATAGGTAGACATTATTGAGGATTAGGTTTGGTATAAAAAAATTACATGATTCTCAAATTTTATTAAAAACTAAATTAAATTTAATTTAATTAGAAAATCACAAAATCACTTAATTAATAATAATCAGAAATCTTACATATTAATTGTAGTAATTGGTGGTGATACTGCAGCACAGTTATTTTGAGTTAACGTTTTCTTTTTTAATTTAAATTAAAAGAAACGGGACTAAGTAGTCTTGCTTTATGCTGTCAAATTAGCTCATTTGCAACAATTTTACAGATCTTCCTTATGCATTGGAATATACAGATTAAAAACTTTGCATGATGCTGCGAACTCTGTTTTTGAAACGATTATCTCTTTTACCATTTCATTAGAAGAAGATAAAACGTATGAAAAAAGATGTACGACCGATGATGCTTTAAAAAGCAGAAGACACATTTTTTGTAAAATGTTAAAAAAATTATTTTTAAATCAAGGTAATAAAGGCTTTATTAGTGTGTTTCCTAATTTATCTGAGTCTATTCAAACAAATTAACAGTACTTCGCATTGTTTAAACTTATTTAGTTTTCTGCTATCTTCTTTTAATTACATTAAAACAAAAGAGGGTTGACGTTTTAATCTCATCAAATTAGTAAAAGTTTCATTCCATAAAAAATTATAAGTATTGCGTACAATATCAAATTACACTAAACGTATGATTTCGTAAAGAAAGAGAGATCTAAGAAAAGAGACTAGGAGATTCTAACAAGTTTAGACGATGCAAAGTAGAACACGTAACTGCGAACGTAAACAAATTAACGTAACGTAAGTAACGTAAACAAATCATCATCGGACGCTACTGACAGAAGTGAACAACTAGTGAAAGTAAGTATCCAGGTTACGGTGAGACATAGGTCAGGTTTAGATATTAGTAACAACGGATAACAAACAAATGCATGCATAACCGCTAATTATAATGTCCGGTGAAGTTGTAGACACGGCGAGGTTGGCAACACATTAGTCATTAAAAAAAAGATCATGACTCAATTTATAATTGGAATCAAGAGCTAGATATCAGATCAACGTAATTCTCTCCATCTTCAAAATATGATGTAGTATATTAATTTATCAGTTCATTCAGATATGAACTAAATTACTAACAACTAATTTACCGAATAAAACCCGTTTTAATGGAATCGAAAAAATGGCCTTCTTAAACTTCCCGTTCACACACGTGACGCATCAGATAGACTAAATTAAATTTAGATTAGACTGATCTTTTCAAATATCATTGCAGTGATGTGTAAATGAAAACGCAAACCGTTTTTTCCCTTTTCTTGGTTGAGTCATAATTTGTGGCTAAACTATTTGGTATTTGCACATTCGGATCTGATCAGATCTAAGTTAAATATATAGTCACGTTTATCAAATGTTTCCGACAGTTTATTCCACACTTAACGCTTAATATGATCTAAGATCCATGACATGTATTTGGTAACTTCAGTGTAAATTCCTGGAGCATTAGACCCGCATTGTCTTGGTCCGTATGAGACGACACCATATTGGACAATCCGGCTTACTCCTTTGTACATGCTCTCTAACATCAGAGGACCACCTGAGTCTCCATTGCAGGAATCCTTCATGAAAGATCCTGCGCACAGCTTGTTTTCTGTTCTGTCTGGTTCGCCTGGTGCCAGTTTTCTGAAAATAAATGAGATGAGATAACATTAAAATGAATTTAGAAAATTCTTTTATAAATCATTATTTGCGATATTTAAATTATAAAAACAAAATCGTCAACGTCAACGAGGATTTAATTCAGTTTTTGATCATGATATAGGATACTTTTACTTTTATAACAGATATCTGTACTAGTTGCGGTTGGAAGAGATTCTAAGCCCATAAAATTTGGAGACCTTCAATTCAAGCTATACTCATTTTAAAAATGTTAGCGAGACTCCAAATGTGACTATTGCTGTGACTAAAAGACTTACTTGTTATAGATATTTTGACACTGGTGGGCTGGTAGAATGGGTATAGACACTTTTAATAAGACATCAGAATCCGTTTCGTTTTCTGTGAGTCCCCAACCAGCGACTGTAGCTTGTTTGTTACTCAGCTCCACATTAAGTAGTTCGTTTGATACTGGAAGACATATTGGTGCGGCATTTTCTGTAAAAAGGATTGTTATTAGACTACAACTGTGTTAATTGACCCGTTCAATTCACCTAGCTCGGGTTTGATTTCCCAAGGAGCCAATCATTTTTCAAGTATCTTTACGACCATATCTCCGGAGTAATAGACAGAGGCACAACCAGGGCTAGCACGTGATACTAAATCGTATGATTACCATCTCGATATTTATATATTCTGGGTTAGGGTGTATTTGTTATATTTATTTTGGTATCTTGTAAAATATTTCTTATTAATAAATATTGGCATTGTGACACTCATAAGTCTAGCATATAATTTGCTTACTTTGGTGATAAGTTCAGATTGTGTATTTTTCAGAGATATTTGTTTATTATGTTGACGCTAATTTAAATAAACTAAAATTGAATTTGGAGTCGATAACTAATAACAATTGATTTACATAATTATTAAAAGTCGAAATGTAAATTTTTGCTATAAGGCAAGCAGACGGACACACATGCCCCACAATTATAGACATGCCCCACAATAATGATAAGCTGCTAATAATATCAAATGTTGGTCGGGATCGGAAATGTGCCCGGTTGGCGATGGGCTTGCCACCTATCACATTGTGGGACTTAGTGTCTTCGGCTAGTCGTGGGTGCCCTGGTTGTCTACCTCTTCGGGGATATGGGCGTGAAGATACTTTTTTTGCTAATAATACTCTGATAAAACTCGCTACTACCCTGTTTTGATATGGAGCGAGATAAGTTACTCATGTAAGTAGCTTGCATTTCAACCTTAGATTGGCAACTCCTGTTTATGAACGGCACATTTTGTACAGTTAGGAAATCCCTATAAATTTATATTAGTGTTGGAAGCCAATAAACCCGAAGGAACGTCAGAGAGAAAGCTATTACGGCAGAGATTTGGCAGGCCTTTATTATCACTTGGTGAGTTCAATACCAGATAAGTTAGATACTCGTCTTAAAATTATAAACAAAACATAGTGCAACTTACTAAACGAAAAGTCCACAGGTTTCCTCAATCTCAGTAGCGCAATATCATTGACCACCAACGGTAGCCCCTGATATTTCTCGTGTACGATACTTTCCTCAACGCCAACATCCTACAAAAAATGGATTAGTCTGTTACTTAAATAAACACAAATGCCTTCATATATTCGTATGAATAAATATTTTTTTAATATTTTAGTATTATTGACTAACACCCACAGTACAAGCATTTAACTTGCTAAGTTTGCGGTTTTATCAATTCGTTTTACATGTCCAGAGAAATATTGATTTATTTAAACATTTTTTCAAACATATTGAATAATAACGTCCAATGTTTTTTTTAAATTATTGGTCCAATTATTTTATAGCAACCTGGACTTTAGGTGCAGGATGATTTAAAGCAAACTTTAAACTTATTAGAATTAAAATTTCATGCTACAGGTGATATAATTTATTTAAATTTATCAAATATAAATGTGGGCTGTGTGTGACTCCGAGTTTTTTTATTGCGTCGAACGCAAGGTCGCCAAATGCAATGCGCATTTTTTGAATTTAGAATGAAAAAAAACCAGCTACAAAAATATGTAATGTTATAAAATTGGAATTTAGTTTTGGCGCCATCAAGACAGAAAATGGCCGTAGTTTTTCCGTAATTTTTGAATTTCGAGTTTAGATCGAGTTAAATAAGTCAATTTTAAGGAAAACTTTTGTACAATTTTGTTCCGTGAAAGTGAAAAAATTGAATTATTGTGAAGGAATAAGTGTATCGTGCATTTCCTCGTTACTACCAAATCTCATTAAATGAGCTTGAGTAAAGTTTGAGCTGCTAAATCGACGTCTTCATAAATGATAACCATATTCATATTCATACACGAGTAAACTCAAAACCCTGACATGACTTTTTTGACGGTTTACGACTAATTTTAAATAATATAAACCAATTTAGTTAAATCGAGTAAGTTGATGCAATTTCAACGTGACTATTGCCAAATGCTAACGCTTGTGCCAAATACTAAAGCAAGAAAAGTGAATTTTCATGAACAAATTTTATTAGTGTATCACGTATTTCCTGATTTCTGCTAAAGCTCACTTACGGCCAATGTTAATAATGTATCGCAATCTAATGGATTTCAAGCGATCTAGCTAGCCGCGTATCCGCCGGCCTATCCCATACCTAATTGCCATACTTATCCAGTCCACAGATATGTTATTGGCAAGCGATAACATAAAAATGGATCAAAATATCAATCTCGGACAGCAAGTTTCAGATTAGGATTGGTTATTAATACTGGCCTTAAATGAGCATGACTAAGGAGGCTACTGTTTACCCAAGAGCCAGACATGTTTTTCCTGTTTGAGTCATTTTAAATAACTAAAGCCCTATATTATAGTATAATCAGTTAACTGATGCGAATATATACGTTTGACTAATGGCAGATGCAGCATCAGCTGACTGACTGACGGAAAGTGAAGTTTCAAGTAATTTTACGTGACATATGAAATTCTTCATCGTACCACAGGTGCACCTAGTGAAATTGGTGATTCTAGAATCCAAATCAGCGAAACAAACCAAGCTGAAACTAATACTAGCACGACTAATACTAACTAACTGACTAATATAAACTAGTAGGTTAATGTTTACCTGTAAGTGAGATTCACACACATAGTAGGGGGCTACACCTTGACAATCAGTCTTATATCGAATGTCGTACTCCCCTATTCTCACTCCTTTTATCCTTCTATTCTGCACACAATGGGCAGCAGTCAGGATATATCGGGAGTTAATGATACTCCCACCACACAGGAACTGGAGACCTTCACCTGTATGTTCAGATATGCACAATTTACAAAACGATGTTGCTAAAGCCGCTATGTGTCTTCTAAGGTGGAAATATATTTATAGAAACAAGATAATTTGTTTGTTAATAACATGCCGACGACAAGGTGGTAGAATTCTATGACGATTCCCTGATGAATCTTCTGCAGCGACTGTCTTCACTTGCCACGATCATATTTCGGCATGGGAGACAGATAAACAGGTGTTTAATCACGTAGAGGTCTTAACAAAATATAGCCATTTTTTACTCTAAAAGTCATTAAAATTGGTTCAATTATTTTGGTGTAAGTGTGGAGCGTACAAACAAATATACAAACTTCAGAATTTAGGATAATATTAGAGGTGGTAGTTATTTACAGCTTAATCTGCAAATTTAAATTATTTAGTTGTCCCGCAGGAAATCGCAGAAAATCGCTTTTTTCATTAAGATTATATCTTTAAATCTCAAAAAAGTCAGGTGAACAATTATTTTGATGTGAAATGCCTTTGTACAATAAATTTAGACTATTTTAAAATAACAGTACCAGTAACGAATTAATATTTTTTATCTTACGTGTTTCGTAGGAGATGAGAACCATCCATGGAAATTCGTACAACGATGCAGCAGTTCCTCCCACAATCCGTTTTCCATCAATATCCCCACATGAGTCGGGAAGTAACCCTATGTTTGGATGATCGGCAATATTATCACTTGATCCTGTGTATTCATCAAAATCTGAACAGCACACCTTAAAGTATTTAAATATAAGTAAATATCATCATCATTGCCATAGAGCTAATTGCAGTTGTTTCTCTTATTTGGAAGACCCAGGATGCGTTTCCACACTTTTGGTGTTCTTTTGGGATTTGGTATTTTGGTTTTCATACAAATTCATAAATATATTCACGCTAAGTCCCTTGCATAGGCAGATAGAATAGTGTGTCAAGTGTCAAGATTACTACAAACCTGCCTGCCTTCGTCTTCATTCATTACTTTTCTTACTAACACGTCGGTTTCGGTGACTCTTGATACTACTCTCGAATAATATTTAATTTAGTTATGTTACGAGTACCTACGTGACGTAAGCCTATGTCTCCCCGGATTCCTTTAACCATCGACATTTGTCTCGTATAGGTATTTTTTGTCAATATTTCATTTGCCATTATTTCCTTATTACCGAACAATGTATACCCTAACACTTTCTAATTTTCCACTATCATTTCAATTCCACTTCCTCTCTGATCACGCTTCTGCTAATATAATCAGCAACCGTAAGGGCACAAATTTTCCGTAGCGCTCTCATTGCGATCACAAATGTTCTACTGCGATACTACCTTTTCTGACATACTCTACTTTAGTAAAGTAGTGTTAGAATAAGCACAGATTTAAGCAAAACGAGACTAGCGCCCGCTCTCAACATTTCTTTTTGTAGTAGCTTACTCTGTGCAACCCACTATTTTCTGAACACAATCTTCTTTTTGTAAGCTATAAGATGCTACCTCATTTATGTGTGTTTACATATTTATAATGTAATAAGAACCCCGTTTTGGAATCGTGTTGGTCCGGGCTCCTTTGTAGAATAGACCATCTGCCTTCCCGCCAGGAAGCTTGTGAAAGGCGAGCATAGGCTTACCGTTACTAACACCAAGACATCCTACTAGGTAGTAGAGTTTCGCTGCAACTTGTCCGGATTGCTACCACCACCTTGTCTATTTCTGTGTGCTTGCCATTGACGTGTTCCGGTTTGGATGGAAAGTTAAACTTACTTTTGCTCTAGGCCTAACATCCCGGCCTCAGGTTTGCAACGTACCATTACCACCTTTGGTGTCTCCAGGCGGCGTGAATTTCTTACCATCAGGGGCCCTACCATGAACGCTTATAGCAGTATTATTTCCATCTTGCTAAATGACCGCCTTTATAAGCAACTTTATGGTATACGTCATAAGGTTGTCTTTTTCCGATGACAATAAGTATTATTGAAATAATACTGTTTTAAGAGCTTATGGTAACCCCCCAGGTCTGCTTGTTTGTCTTCCAATACTAAAAAAAACATACCTGTGGAACTCTGTTTCCATCGATGTATTGCATGCCGCAAAGTGCATATCTGAATAATCTTTGTGTCTCGGCGGTTTTACTATTTAATACTAGTTCCGCTGCCCTTGGACAAGAGTAATATAAGACGCAGTCATCTTGTTCACATACCTCTGTAACAGAAATGTTGTTGATTAGCCACTCAATGTGAAATAGCAGCTGCAGCAGCACATGAAATAGATTATATTTTTGGTTTTTGTCTTCATTATATGTAATAAAGCGACCTGGCGAACTTGGTGTCGCTTAACATTGACAACTACTAACAGTTTGTAGTGCAAAATATTAGTTATTGTTTGTGTGGTTTAAAAAGATAAAAAATGGTTTATCTCGATTTCTAACAGAACTACTTAGTCATATGGAAAAATGTCATATCCCAAAGTTGTGGGTGATAAAAAGACGCATAACAATACATAGTATAACATAAAGTCGCATTATCTGTCCCAATGTCCCTTTGTATGCTTAAATCTTTGAAACTACGAAATGGATTTTGATGCGGTTTTTTTGCGGTGATTGCAGAGGTTTTTATATTTTATACCCGTGCGAAGCCGGGGTGGACCGCTAGTTTGTAAATAAACTGTTTCCACATAACCTCAAAATTTATGTAAAAAATTCAAATAACCACAGTTTTAGTTTTTTTATTTTTACTTTTGAAAACAAATCTTTTACGAATCTGATGAAATATTGCATCTTTTGTTAAAAACATGTTGCATTTTTTTGCATTTCGAATCAAAAATTGTCATGTCAAAATATCTGTATTTTGGAAAAGTCGGTATTCTTTTTGCTCGTTAATTTCTCTTAATTTTGGTGGTAGATATAAAATAAACATCACTATGGTAAATGCTTTTGAAAATTTCAAATTGCCTTAAAAATGGGAAGTTAACTTCCCGACCACAGATTCGAACGTATTCTATTTTTACTTTAACGTGTGTTATATTTTCCTTTTGGTATTTTAAATTATCTGCTCTGGTCTAGAGGTCGGACTCGAGTTGCATAATCTGAGTACATATTTTACCACAGTATTGTAACAGTTTTTTACATTTAAAATTCACCCCTCCCACTTCCAAATCTCAAATCTCCCATAACATCTTTTTCCTTTAAATTTTGTTTCAGTCCTTTTTTATTCCTTTTTATTTTAAAAATAATTGCCGTGGTTTATAGACATGAGTCGTTAATGTCGTTTTCGCGAAACGTAAACCAGTGACGTGAAAGGCGTAACAGGTTTTGAAACAAGTAATTTTTGTAACTGGTTTTTTGTTCTTTCTGTGACAGTGATTGTCTAGGTTATTTAATTCTATCAAACGTATATACGAAAACAAATCAAGCAAAGGTCTTAGTTTCTGTAATTGTAACAGTTAAATTAAACTTTTCAACACACATATTCCGACACTAAATAATTTCATTTTTCATTTCATTTTCATTTTTCGAAATAACTTGTTACTAAAATCACTTTTAAAAAAACTAACTTACATTAGAAGCTTATTTTTCAGTTATACCAAACATAACTGATTAACGAAAGCAACCTAGTTTTTTTATGTGATAGGTCAGAAAACAACCACACGTGTTTCCTGGTGGGAAGAGGCATTTGTGGTCCATAGATAACATAGACGATTAAGGTGCGTCGCTGTCCTGTGACCGGCATATAAGGCATGTTGTGCAAGTCTACCTAGTCTCCGGACCGGAACGCGAAGAAGTCATTATGGCGACAGGAATAGGCAAGACAATGGATCCCTACCCATTAAGATGCTGCACAGCACTCTACCACCAATAGTCTTCTTGGTACTGACCTATATTATAACCAGTGCTCGCTTCTTACGAGGTGCTTGGCTGAGAGGCAAATGGTTTATTCTAGTCAACTGACCGCACCAAAATCCAAATAGTAATAGTTTTGCACCAATACATAATACTAAGCTTCTTGAGAACGTCTTATATACTCATAATAACTTTTTTTATAATTTGGTCATGAAATCTTTATATATATAATTCTTCTGTGAGTGTGTATGTCACTGAACTCCTTCTAGACGACTGGACCGATGTCGATGAAACTTTTTGTATTTGTTCTAGGGAATTCGAGAATGGTTTAGATTCACAATTTGGTCCACTGGAAAATATTTTTTTTAATTATTTTTTTAATAATAAGTAGTTGTTGATTTTAGAATGTTTCACATCGGACCCGACAGACTGCGCTACTGTCTAAGCATTAATGTCAAGCGATACGAAGTTAGCTGGGTCAGCTAGTATACATATAAACCTTCCACTTCAATTACTTTACGATTATTGACCGCCTCGTTGGTCGAGTGGCTAGCGTTCTCGCCTAACTACATCGACCAACCGCGAGGCTCGGTTTTGATTCCCGACGGGGGCAGGCATTTGTGTGATGAACATTTAGATGTCTGCATTTCCGGGTCTGGGTGTTTATTAAATTTATTCTGGTATCTATTTAAGTATTTATTTATATGTAATAGTATCGTTGACTAACACCCATAACACAAGCATATAACTTGCTTACTTTGGGGTTAGGTTCAATTTGTGTGATTTGTCCAGGGCTATTTACTTTATCTATTAAAAATCGTCAAAATCAGTTGCGTAGATTTAAATATTTAATCATACAAAGGGACTTATGGACAGAGGAATCGACTTAGTTTTATACTATACTAGCTGTTCCCGCGAACTTCGTTCCACCCGTTCAGTTTGTATGGGAAAAATTAAAATGCTGTTTTTCCCAGTTTCCTCACAATTGAACAGGATAAAACGTATCCTATGTCCTTCTCCCGGTTTTAAGTTACCTCCCTACCAATTTTCAGCCTAATCGGTGTAGCCGTTCTTGAGTTATAAATAGTGTAACTAATACCACTTTCTTTTATATATATAGATTATAGTGACGATACTCAAGCCTACAACTGACTGCGTATGTTTAAGCGTACAATTTTCTTGTTGCTTAATTCAAATGAACTAATGTTTGCACTATAATTGTAATATACAAGTGAGAAAGAAACAGTTTCAGTGGTAGTGGTGGATTTTCAACGGTGATAGAGTGCTGTGCAGCATCTTGCTTCGGTAGGGATTCACAGTCTTACCCATTCCCACGGCCATAATTATGGGATCATATTCCGCTCTCGGAATAAGGTAGCCTTTTTTAAGGTATAAAGGTAAGGTAGCTTTTTTATGACATTGGAAGACAAACAAGGAGACGGATTTCCTGAAGGTAAGAAATTACCGCCGCCTAGAAACACCAAAAGTGTTAATGGTGCGTTGCCAACCTGAGGCCCGGATGTAAGGCCTCGAGCAAAAGTAAGTTTACGGCTACTTTACCCTCCGAAAGTCTTTACACGAATTGACGTTATGCCGGCAGGAATAGGTAAGGCGGTAGTACCAATCCGGGTGAGTCGCTGCGAAACTCTACCACCTAGTCAGATGTCACGGTGCTAGTGACTGTAAGCCTATGCTCACCTTTTCCTTATAAAAATAATTTTAGGTAATAAATAAATATCTCTGGACAAGTTACACAAATTGAATCTAAACTCGAAGTAAGCAAATTATTTGCTTGTGTTATGCGATCAACGATAGGTACTAATACCATAGCTAATACATAGAAATACTTAAATAATAAATAAAATTAATAAACACCCAGACCCAGAATAAACGTAATAAATGTTCATCACACAAATGCCTGTCCCCGTCGGGAATCGAACCCGAGCCTTGCGGTTGGTCGGTGTAGTTAGGCGTGTACGCTAGCCACTCGACCAACGATCAGCTCATTCCATATATCATTTTGGAACGTTTATCTTATACCATTAATTAATCGATGCAATTATGTACGTCAGACCTGATACGAGACGTTGTTTTGCGGCAATTATAGACTATGAGGAAAATGTACGGACAAACAATCGTATTTTGGATCAAGTCACTTTGTATTTTATAGCAATATGTTACGCCAACATATAAACTATATTTAACATACCTTAAAAACTGATAATGCTACTTCTAAACCTCTTTTTACAGCTAGAACTCTTCAAATTGATTAATTGATGTTTTTTTCCATGTTAAGCCGAGCCCCATGCAATATAGGCTCAGTAAAAATGCAAAAAGAAGAATGCAGAAGTACGCTTTTCCAAATAAAATAAGTAAAGTATCTTCACGCCCATATCCCCGAAGAGGTAGGCAGAGGCACAACCAGGGTACCCACGACTAGCCGAAGATACTAAGTCCCGTAATGTGATAGGTGGCAAGCCTATCGCCAACCGGGCACGTTTCCAATCCCGACCAACATTTTTTTTATTGGAAAAGCCACCTTTTCTTTTTTCTTTTTTTTGGCCGACCGGGAAATCGAATCCGGGACCTCATGAAGTCAAGTCAAACACCTGGACCACTAGACCATAGAGGCGAGATATGACGGAGAAATTGATTAAAATAAATATATATGAGTAGATATAATCTCCTTTTTTCGAACAGCTAAACTAGATCATATTTATTCTCGCCAGGCATCCCCTAATGATGGTTTCAAACAACTTTCCCGGTAGGGACCGAAGTGTTATAATGTCATTCTTGTCTTTTAATGTTGTGTTTCAATCCAAAAGGTTTTTTTTGTTAGAAGTCAGCTAACAAGCACAAGGCTCTCCTACTGCAAAAAACAACCTTGACCCGCAGACACCGTAAATGTTACAGGTGCGTCGCTGTCCTGAGGCCGGGATGCTAGGCCTAATGTGCATGTCTACCGGATACCCTACCTTTCAGACCTTAACATGACAGAGTCGTGATAGCGGCAAGGGTAGGCAAGGCGGTAGATTCTTACCTGGACAAATAGCCGCACAGCACTCTACCACCAGTGGTCTTGTTGGTAATGAAGTTTAAATTCTGCTTGATTCTTACACCTGCCTGGCTGGCAAATGGTTTATTCTACTACGTGTACCCGCACTACCAAGGGAAAAAAAGGGTGGCCATATACTGCAAGCAATATTAGGCCCAACACCACCTCCACGGGGGAGCGAAGCACATGTAACATTTAACGTATATAATATATATATTAATTTAACATTTAACAACAACAATAACAATGTAACATTATGTCATTTTATAGGGTACGATCTCTATCGCCTCTGTGGTCTAGCAGTTCAGTTATTGGACTTGACTACATGAGGTCCCGGGATCGAATCCCGGGTCGGACTACAAAAAAAATTGGGTTTTTCCAAAAAAACATTGCTCGGATTGGAAATGCGTCCGGTTGGCTGTAAGCAGTAGGTACTTAAAACGGGTAAGACTCAAAACTGCTAGTAGGCGGTTAATAAAATTTATGTGAAACTTTCCTGTTAAATAATCAGGCTATTTTAAAAGCGCTTTTCAAACATTCGCTTCTTCAATACATAGTATAAAATAAAGTCGTTTCCTTTGTCCCTATGTCCATTTGTATGCTTAAATATTTTAAAATAAGCACCGGATTTTAATGGGGTTTTTAGTAGATAAATTAATTGAAGAGGAAATTTTACATGTATATTGTATATTTCACAACAGCTGTGTGAAGCCGGAGCGGACTACTAGTGTTAAATAAATGAACAGTACTGCGCACGAGGTACCTTGTCATTGTAACAATTTATATCAATGTGTACTATCGTTACACGCGACACAGTTCACAGTTTGGAGTGTATAAAGGGTAAGCTTATCTCTAACATAAAACGTACGATCTTTGTTACATGCCTAATAAAACTCGTTATCCAATAAAACTCTTTTTAGTGAACATGGACTAAAATACACAAAGGTAAAACTAACATTGTGCCTCTGTGGTCTAGCGGTCCGGGTGTTGGATTTGACTGCATGAGGTCTCGGGTTCGAATCCCTGGTCGGCCAACAAAAACGAAATTGGATTTTCCAATTTTCTAATAAAAAAAAATGTTGGTCGGGATTGGAAATGTGCCCGATAGGCTTGCCACCTATCACATTGTGGGACTTAGTGTCTTCGGCTAGCCGCGGGTGCCCTGGTTGTGCCTCTGCCTACCTCTTCAGGGATATGGGCGTGAAGATACTTTTAAACTAATGTTATAGTCTCTATATGTTGATATATAATGCCAAAATTTTCGACCCCTTTTACGAAAATTGGGCGGGTGCAGGAGCATAGAATTTGGCACACTTATATTTTATATGTAAGAGAAGTGCAGAACGCTAATATTTTTCAATAATAATGCTTATAAGGTACATTGAATCAATAAATATAACATTACCCATAGTCCCATTCATTTGACACACACAAACAAATATATTGATGACAACGATAAAAGATCACAGACTAGCTATTCATAAAGTTTAGTAGTTGGTCTTGAGAAAGGAAGATGGCGTTATTATTAAAAAGACATTAAAATTTATAATGATCGAATCTCGACCAATGGGCGACCACTAGTAATGTTAATTTCCTTAAAAATCTGCCTCAATAACTGCATATTGTATATTGACCGT
>NJDD01001972.1:319024-330523 GCA_002245505.1 Calephelis nemesis | reverse complement strand
CCCGCCGTACGCAACAAAGTTTTAGCCGAATCTGAAGCCAACAATGGACGTGGAAATATTTTGTTTCAGGAAAACTTTGGACAATGTGTGATAAGTCTAAACTGAGCAGACATAAATCTAGTGACCATTTAGTTTTTATTATTTAGTTAGTTGTTTGAGAAACTTCAAATATCTAACAAGTATTGAATACTTGTAGTTATTAGAATTTTAAATACTACCTTGTTATCTGATACAACATTCTTTAAAATTTATATATTGTCACTAGCTTCCGTCTGCGACTCCGTCCGCGCGGATGTCGGTTTTCGCGCGATAAAACTGAAAAATTAAGATATTTTTTTTTTCGTATTTTTCCAGAATAAAAATTATCTCAGTTTATGCCCAGGATGATAAGGTATATTTATACCAAGCTTCATCGAAATCGAACCGTTAGTTTTCACGTGATGCCTGAACATACAGACAGACAGACACACAAACATTTTTTTAATCACATATTTGGGTTTTGTATCGATCCAGTAATACTCCCTGCTAATTATTTTTTCAATATTTTCAATGTACGGAATTGACCCTTCTACAGATTTTTTTATATTTATAGATAAACATGTTTATGCGACTCTTATGTTTGTCTTCCGACTAACCTACCCTCCCGACTGGAACATGACAGTGTCATTATGACAGCACTAAAACTGTGCGTCGGTTTCCGGGCAAATCGCTGCACAAAGTTTTACCAACTGTGGTCATGTTGATAACACATTTGACCTATTACTAGTATCTAGGCAGAGAGGCAGGCAGACTGTTACTCAAAGGTACCTGGCCAACACGAAGAGGATTTTTTAATAGTATATTCACGCCCATATTCCCAAAAAATTAGGCAGAAGCACAATAGGATAGGTGACAAGCCCGTCGCCTACCGGGTACATTATCTAATCTCGGGCAACCTTATTTTAATTGTAAAAGTAAAGTAAATTATCTTCACGCCCATATGTCCGAAGAAATAAGCAGAAGCACAACCAGGGCACCCACGACTAGCCGAAGACACTAAGTTCTACAATGTCAGTGGCAAGCTTATCGCCAACCGGGCACATATCCAATCCTCAACAACTTTTTTTTAATCCAAAATTGGAAAAATCCAATTTCCTTTTTGTTGCCCGAACCGGGAATCGAACCCGAGACCTCATGGAGTCAAATCCGTTAACTGTACCGCTAGAACACAAAGTTCTATTTTTCTTTTTTTGTTGCGCCTCCCGTTGGTTGAACCCGGGACCTCAAGAGAAATTCTAAGAGGATCGCTAGACCACAGAGGCGATGTGTTTTTATTATAGTGTAGAATTCATACTATTATTCGTGGGTACTTGATGCTACTTTCTTTCTTTTTGATCTATAATGTAATTGGTTATATTTTACTAAGTTGAACTCGTCCGGTTCAGTTTTTTGTTGATATACCTAGTTTATTTGGGTTCATAAGGCGGAATGCGCCATTAATGTCAAATTTTTACCTTACAAAACTTTTAATAGGTGTTTTTATATCTTGACTTTTCTTTAAGACATACTGAAAACTGTTTTATGATCCACAAGCAATTGTCCTGGTTTCATTTCAGTATTATTATAAGGTTTTTGATAATAATTGGAAGAAAAACAAATATAAATCATAATGAATGAATGAATAAATAAATTTTTATTCGAATTAAATTAACATTATTTACATTTTTTTATGTTTAAATTCTAAATTCTAAAAATAAGGATGATTCGCACAATTTTCGTTATTTTTTGCCAATCACTACATAATATAAAACAAAGTCGCTTCCTCTGTCGCTATGTCCCTTTGTATGCTTAAATCTTTTAAAATAAGCAACGGATTTTGATGCGGTTTTTTTAAATAGATAAAGAGATTGAAAAGAAAGGTTTATTTTATACCCGTGCTAGGCACGGGCGGGCCGCTAGTACAATTTTAAACGTTAAAGTTTGTAACCGTGACATCCTACTAGGTCGTAGAGTTTTGCAGCAACTCGCCCGGATTGGTACCACCGCCTTACCTATTCCTGCCGCCATAACATCATTGCTTACCTTTGACGTGTTCTGGTGCGGACAGAATGGTAGCCGAACGGTTGCTCGAGGCCTAACTTCTCGTCCACAGGTTGGCAACGCACCATCACCACCTTTGGTGTCTCTAGGCGGCGTAAATTTCGTACCACCAGGAAATCCGTCTGCTTGTTTGCCATCAAATGTCATAAAATAAAAAAAAATAACAAATAACTAACACAAACTGTTAGTAGTTGTTAATGTCAAGCAATATCGCCGGGACAGCCACTCTGCAATAAACTAGGAAAATTAAACAAAAGTTAGCAAATAACAAAAGGTAATTACAGTTACCTGAAAACAAATGTATTCATATTCATTAAGGAATTCATGAACGGCCCTTCATGTTAAGCCCTATAATTTCTGCTTTCAGTTTGTTTAACACTCGTGTCTGATTCAAATATAATGTGCTAATTATAACCGCCTAATGCTACATTTTCCTAATATTTATGCGCAGTCATAAAATTTAACTCCCAATGTTACGGTACTTAGCGCGTACAGAATTTAATAACGGGAATATTAATATTCAGAAACGTTATATTTACTAATCGTTATTAGTTATATAATCGTTTAAACCTTGTACTATGAAGTACAGTACTACTAATTAAATTATGCGCTTCGGCTTTACACTTTTTACTTTTTTACACTTTATACTCCATATAAATGATAAAGCAAAATGATTAATTATCTATACATATTACATAAATCTGTAGAAGGGTCAATTCTGTATACTAAAAATATTGAAAAAATAAATAGCAGTGGGTGTTACTGGATCGATACCAAACCCAAATATGTGATAAAAAAAAATTGTCGGTCTGTCTGTATGTTCAGGCATCACGTGAAAAGTATAGGTTCGATTTCGATGAAACTTGGTATAATTATACCTTATTAGCCTGAGCTTAAAATGGGATACTTTTTATCCTGGACAAATACGTAGAAAAAAATAAATATTATTTTTTTTAGTTTCACGCGAAGACCGACATTCGCACGGACGATGTCGCGGGCGGAAGCTAGTGTAATAATAACTTTGTATATTCTTAATAACTATATAGTAGCTATCTTTAAAATTAATTTTGATTTCCGAAGCTTGATGAATATAGCCGAAACGCATAATTTAAATATACTATAACTATACATATACTACGATAAAAGTTTTTAGGCATGTTCGTGCCATTCATCGTGTTTCAAAGAGGAAGATCAGAAAACTTTCTAAACGAGAGCCTTAACTGTTGACCCAAAAACTCGACCAGTGGCGTTTAGTTGTCCAGCAAGAGTACTACAGTATTATAGTTTTGGACAGAGGCGAAAGGTTACGGATGTCTCTTATCATCAAGAGACCCTTATGCTTATTCGCTATATAATAAAATCAGAAAAACTGACTTCTTGTAATCATTTTTAACCGTCTAGGAATATTTTTTAAACAAATGTTCAGTGTACAAAAGTTACTCTTTTATGAATTAAAAATACGACTGCCTAATTAAAAGTAATTTCTTGTTACATTTAAACGATGGGCTATACTGATATTACACGTTTTTCAGACTTACTAGTTGTTTATTTTTTAATACATATAGATCTACATATATATATATATATAAAAGAAGGGTTTGTTACAACACTTATAACTCGAGATCTGCTGGACCAATTTTCATGGTTTTTGATTCGTTGGATTTGACTTCGCCCCAAATAGAATACACCTTAAAACAATAAAAAACAAAGAAAAATAATTATGAAAGATGAATCGTCCATGTTAGGTAAACCGATTGGACAGAAACTTGATAGAGAGGTAGCTTACAACCGGGACAAGGACATGGGGTACATTTTATTCCTTACATCAGCGAGGAATCAAGGAAAAACGACATTACAACTTTTCCCATACAAACTGAAAGGACGGAACGAAGTTCTCCGGAACAGCTAGTAATACAAAACCAGAGAGATCTGTATAACTGAACAGGAATTTAACAATCTTGTTAATGTTACACTCCATTTTTGGGCAGTTTTTTAAACATCAGTAATAAGGATTCTCGATTTCATTGGTTTAATATAAAGGATACGTTTGACCAAATCGGCCCTTACCCTAAAATGTGTAAAATTTTTACAGTAGCTGTTTTTTTTAATTTACTCGTTAATACCAGTTACTATAATTAAATACTAATTATAGCATTATAGTGATACTGATATTAATATAGCAGTATCTAACTGGCACTTATTAATGCAAAAATATTTTAAAAACTCCGCCGTTGCCGGTCCCAAGCCCGGATGCAAAAGGAGGAGGGTTGGTCCTGGAGAAGAACGTTCCAGCCGTAACAGTTCAACGCCGAGCATCGGGCGGCGGTCAAATAACCCGACACCTTCACACTTTGTGAGGGCGGTCTTGGTAACCGTGAGGAACTAAATCACCTCAAAAAAGACTACCGTGGAAGGACTTGGGCGCCCACCATGTGTATTAGCCCAGGAAAAATTCCTTATGGACAGTATGATCACAAGAACGAGTATGTTGGACGACCCAGCTAACACCCGGCGCTGCCTGGTAACCGGGCCAGACAGTGTGAAATTGGCGACCGAAGACTCTGCCAGAGTGAATCATCAGGCCCTGGATCTGGAAGGCGTTAGAAAAAGCTACCACTAACCGCAGACCACCGACCATTAGTGAAACATGGCTCTCCACTGATACATGGAAAATCATCGAGGATAGGAAAGCATTGAAGGCCAATGGATTGGCAAGGAAAGAGGACCGTGACAAATATAGCGAGTTGTCAAAGCTTATCCAACAACTGTGTTGCCATGACAAAAACAACTTTATTGAGTGCATTTGTCAAGAAATTGAATGTCATGCTCTAAAAACCCAGACTACAGACTTTTTCAAAAAAGTTAAACTCCTGTCCAAGCAATTCAAACCTAAAACCTGGTTGATTGAAGACGAGGACGGCACGCCACTCCAAGACCTTGACACAATAGCAAACCGCTGGCGGAATTACTGCGTACAGCTTTATAGCAGTCCTGACGGGAAAAAGTCCACTTACAACAAGACTTTCTGGGATGACCTGTGTACTGAGCCCCCAATACTACGATCCGAGGTAACGGCGGCAATTAGTGCTATTAAAACCAAAAAAACTTCTGGTCCTGACCAGCTTACTGGAGAGATCTTGAAGGCAATGGGCCCAGCTGGTATTGATGCTCTGCACAGGATATGCGATGACGTCTAGCGCACCGAGAAATGGCCTTCCGACTGAACGAAATCTGTAATTCTACCACTACATAAAAAAGGATCCACTGCGAAATGTGACAATTACAGAACGCTAGCCTTAATATCTCATGCCAGCAAAGTATTGCTACATATTATTAATAATAGGATCCGTCATTTCCTCGACTGGCAGATACCGCAGGAGCAGGCCGGTTTCGTCAAGGGCAAAGGAACTCGAGAACAGATTTTCGACATTTGCCAGCTGAAATAGAAATCATACGAGTTCAATACGCCTCTTATACTGTGTTTCATCGACTATAGCAAGGCTTTCGACTGCGTTGTTTGGTCGGTCCTCTGGAGAGTTTTAAAGGAGATGGGCGTACCTGCGCACTTGGTGGCTCTTATTGAAACACTGTATCTGGAAAACCAGGGAGTGGTAAGGATTGATAAAACAACATCGGAACCTTTCAGCTTCGGCAAGGGTGTTAGGCAGGGCTGCATTCTCTCTCCCATTTTATTTAATGCATATGGGGAGTATATCATCAGACGTGCTTTTGAGGATTGGAATGGAGAAGTAACGATAGGTGGCACTAAGATCTCCGATCTTCGATATGCGGATGACACTACTCTTCTAGCCAGCAGTGAAAGTGAAATGGTCGACATTCTGGACAGAATGGAACGAATCAGTCTTGAAATGGGACTCAGAATCAATCATAGCAAAACCAAACTCATGGTGGTTGACCGGGATAACAAGCTGCATTTTTCGGGTGCCCTTAAAAAGGAAACAGTGGAAGACTTCATCTATCTTGGAGCTAACATAAGCAACACTTGTTCGTGTGAAAAGGAAATCAGAAGACGCATAGCTATGGCTAAGGTCGGGATGTCCCAGCTGCAGGGAATTTAGAAAGATCGCAACATTTCTCGAAAGTGCGACTTGTGAAGACTTTGATATTCTCCATATTCAGTTATGGGGCAGAAACATGGACACTGAAGAAAGCTGACCGCAACCGCATCGATGCCTTTGAAATGTGGTGCTGGAGGCGAATGCTTCTGATCCATTTGACGGCCTTCCGCACAAATGCTTCTATCCTACAGGAACTCAAAGCAAAGACCCAACTCTTATCTATTTGCCTTCGAAGAGTACTTGAGTTCTTTGGTGACATCGCCAGGAAAGAAGGGAATAATCTTGAGCAACTTATGATTACCGGAAAGGTCAACGGTAGGAGACCAAGAGGACGTAGCCCAATTAGGTGGACTGATCAGATCCGAACAGCCTTGGAGACCAACTTACACGTTGCCCTCCATTCGGCCAAGGAGAGAAATGAGTGGCGTGCAACTATTCGGAGCAAGATCATCCCTCAACTAGGGATTCACGACCCTCAGTAATGAGGATAACGACGCGAGGAGGAGGAGGATTTTAAAAACGATTTCAGTCGTAGCAGCATGCTAAAACATTTTTCTATTTTGTTAACCCTCAATGACATTAAAACCGTTTTTGTCTGCATTGTATCGATCATTTTATTTTACTGTCTACAATTAAGGAGAAGAGTTTAAGGTTGGTTTCGTGTAAAATAACTGAAGATCATTAAAAATTACTTAAAATCTAAAATCATTCTCAAAATCATTTAAATATATTACATCTCAAAAAGATGTGGAGAGAGTGTGCTTTGTCTGAGTTGCAAACAAAAATAAATCTTTTCGTCTTTACCTTGACGTCTACTAGCATAAGTTAGAAAGACGTATGTACAAATAACCTGTAATGGACTTCAATACAAGTTTTTCATACACTACGCGCCTGCGGAAAAAAAAATAATTGTCAAATACTGTTTTCCTAGTGTTGGTCTGGGCTCTTTTGTAGAATAAGAAGGCAGACGCTTCCTTGCAAGGCACATCGTAAAAGGCAAGCGCTTACCGTCACTATTACCGTGACATCTGACTAGGTAGTGGAGTTTCGCAGCGCCTCGTCTGAATTGATATCACCGCTTTACCTATTCCTGCCGCCATAAAGTCATTGCTTGCCATAAGCGTGTTCCGGTTCGGAGGATAAGGTAGCCGGTAAACTTGATTTTGCTCAAAGCCTAACATCCCGGCATGGGGTTGGCAACGCACCATTACCACCTTTGGTGCCGCTTGGCGACGTGAATTTCTTACCATCAGGAAATCCGTTTGCTTCATTGCCTTTCAATATCATAAAATGATTTTGAAATATTTAATAAAAAAAATGTGGTAGCTAACTAGTGGAAAATATTATAAGACGCGGGACAAATACAAGAGGCATCGGGCGAGGGCGAGGTGTAAAATGTATAGAAGAGGTGGGGCGCGAGACATACTGAGACGGCGCGGCGCGGGCCCCACCTCTTCTATACATTTTGTATGAAAATCAAAGAAGTGTCGCACCTCGCCCTCGCGTACGCCTCTTGTATTTGTCCCGCGCCTAAAGCATTAGTATAATCTTGGAACCGTTTCAGTTCACAAAAATTTAAGAAAAAATTGACATTCTTCTATGAAAACATAACCTCAAATCTTGTATCATTTTCGTAAGTGTATTACGAAAAGGAAGGGTTTGTGATACAAATTTGATTTCAAGGAAAAAGTATTGAATAATTAGAGTAGCTTAATCATTACATAGTGTTTGTTGGTTATTGGTCAAAATTTATATAGAAAGTGGGCCGTGTCCTTTTGCATAGGATGAACGTATTGCTACTTACAACACAGGATTTACCAATTGATGTGTCACGTAGCAATAAAGTTGGACATTTTAAAAACAGCCGTCACATATTTGTATGTACGTGAGACCTGAAATCTCAAAGCGCTCCGTCGACGCGAGCTCGAGCGTGAAGCGTGAGCGTGCGCATGACTTGCTCGCTACTAGTTTGCACGCTGGCGTATATTCTCTACTTTGGACTTACTGTAGGGTTGCCACAAATTCTAGCACATTCTTTCAACATAATATGAATTAGCTTTTGCTTGACTTGTACATGTGTTGAAGTGATTATCGTGGTTGTTGAAGGTAACGAATTATTTTCAAGCAGTAAAGGTTTTTCTAAATATTGACCGAGACTGTAACCTACTACTACAAAATATTTGGAACAAATCTAAATGCGTGACAAGTGAACAGACAAACCGACAAATGTTTATTATCGTTTTGGGTTCTTTGTTATTTACAATAAATAGCATACATTGTTTTCTAAAAAAATATTTCATCATTCATCTCTTAACACAGGAATGAAACTTGTAATTTGATTGGTAATTTGACTTTGACTATAAACTTGTAACTTGAGACTTTCTGTTTGAGTATCAATAATACATAGCAATAGTTGGTCGAGTGGCTAGCGTTCACGCCTAACTATATCGACCAACTGCGAGGCTCGGGTTCGATTCCCGACGGGGCAGGCATTTGTGCATTTCCGGGTCTGGGTCTTTATTAAATTTATTCTGGTATCTATTTAAGTATTTCTATGTATTAGTATCGTTGACTAACACCTATAACACAAGCATATAATATTATGCTTACTTTGGAGTTAGATTCAATTTGTGCGACTTGTCTAAGAGGTAAGAGAGAGAGATATATATGCTGGTTTACAGTTTACCGTACCGTCTAAAACAGGAGAGGAAAATTGACACAAAAAAAAGGAATAGAGTATTTTAAAGTCAAGTTTAGTTAACTGTCTGTCGTTAAATTTAGTCCGTCTGAAATGAAAATGTCATCTATAATAATTACAATGTTTATTTATAATATCAGGATGCCCGTCTGCTTGTTTATCTTTCTACTCAATAAAAAAGCTCTCATCAAGCTGTGCTCTGTGTGTTCGTGTTTTCTCTAATATCCTAATCCAAATTCCAAGGGCTACCTTATAGAAATTTGATGCTTCCTATCGACTATACCTTTGTATAGCAGATTACTCTCATTAAGTTTGGATCAAAAAAAAAACTCCAATAACTTAGAAGACAGTGACAACCCTGTCTCTTGCAGTAACGAGTGTGGCGGAACCAGATCTCACAAACTTTGCATCGCCGTCACGCACGATCGGTCCACTTCAATGGTCCTCGTGTTTTCAGTTGCATCATATATTTCAATTTTGATAAATGCTTATTAGTTGAAAAATGTGAATTGTCTGTACCGCTGGTTGAGGGGTTTCCATATACGATTAACTTTACCGACAAACCCCGAGACTTGGGTGCGATTCCCGACGACTAAGCAGACACAAGACTAATACTTTATTTTCAACTTTTTTATCTGGGGCCAGATATACAAAAAAAAAAGTATGTTTCCCAAGAAACATTACAAAAATCGGAAATCTATTATCAGCAGGTAAGCTAGACATTTACATCTTAGTTCTACAGATACGAGTATACTTCCCGGCTTACAGTAATACCGCATTAAAAAAATATTTCTCAAAAAATATCACAAATTCCTACTCTTACATTTAGTATTCTACAAAAGATATCTTATAAAATAACAAAACGTTCTATATCATACACCATACTAGATAAATAATTTCCTTGTGTAGTAAATATTAACGAGGAAACTTAATGATACTTTGTATGCGTAATGCGTATCGACCATTTCTTGGAAAAAGAACATTTATAGGCTTTTTTGTGTATAAGTTTTAATGTAAAAAGGACATAATATTATTCTACTAACTTTGTGTACCACTTTTTTCACAAATTTCAACAAAAACCAAACAAACAACTGCTAACATTTAAATTTTCATTGTAAACAAAAATTTACTACAAACCTATGTTTAGGCACTTTATTTTTGAACCCCGAAGGAAAACTAGCGATACTGTTACTAGTTTATCGTGTCTACATGTTCATGTGTGTGTTTGTCTGAGGCGTCATAGCGTTTTAACGGCAATACCGATTTCAATGCATTTTTTTTTGTTTTGAAAGCTGACGTGATCGAGATGAATCTTAGCTACATTACAATGTACATGAGGGCTTTTTGATTTTTTTAAATGTAATTCTTATTATACTTGTTTAAACAACTGATTCCAATCTTTGTTAAATTTGTTTTCCATATATACGGGAATGCCGTATAGATGGAAAACATAGCTAAATTAGGTATAAATCTTTGCATGGAATTTGTTTTTCACTCAATTTCGCTCGTACTTTCTTATGTAACAGATCAGAAAAAGCACATGGATCTTCTGGCGGGAAAAGACAACCGTGGCTATAAACACCATGGATGTTACAGATGTGTTGTTGTCCTGCAGCCACTATCCCAATATATTTTTTTTATTTATTTAACATTATTAGCCTTTAGACCTATTATATAAGTCTACCGGTGACTAAAAAAATTTTTGTCTGTCTATATGTTTAGGCACCACGTGAAAACTAACGGTTGGATTTCGATAAAACTTGGTATAATTATACCTTATTATCCTGGACATAAAAAGAGATACTTTTTATCCTGAAAAAATACGTAGAAAAAAAAATTAATTTTTCAGTGATAAACACGCGAAGACCGACATCCGCGGGGACGGAGTCGTGGGCGGAAGCTAGTAAAAGAAATAAAAACATATGAAAGACTATATAGAAGAGACTTCTTTGTTATGTGATTTTACATAATATAAATAGACATAGGCTTACAAAATATTAAATTTACCATACATGCATAACATACATATGTTCATGCATTCTACCATAATTACATTTTGTACGACACTAAAGGCGCTCTAAGGGCCTGCCCACATCAGCGCGCTATGACGTCCATATTGTCAACGTGGAAACCAGTATCGCTACGTGGAACGTTTATGTGACGTGCAAATCTTCGTTACCTCTGGTTTCTGGGTACGCCTGGTTACGTCTACTCTAGTTCCCTTTGACGATAAGTTTCCAGTTACCTGACATTAGACATGAATTCTGTAATTTTTTTAATAGTGAATATAAAAAATAAGCTTCATACTTGGTATGTTTTGCGATTACGATGGAGACAGAGAGTTTTGAGTTATTGTCTTTAAAATTATCTATTCATCATCACGTAGGACGTAGTGTTGGACGACCTCCCACCCGGTGGACTGATGATCTGGTCAAAGTCGCGGGGAGTCGCTGGTTACAAGCGGCTGGTGATCGTGACTTGTGGCGCTCTTTGTGGGAGGCCTATGTCCAGCAGTGGACGTCTTCCGGCTGATGGTGAAATTATCTATTGTCTTGTCCCAAATCACTGACGTTCTTCAACAGTGAAATCAATCAGTCGCAATCAATATTATCGGACATCTTTTATCGCTAAGACAATAAGCGG
>NJDD01001972.1:290870-304201 GCA_002245505.1 Calephelis nemesis | reverse complement strand
GTATGTATGTGTGTGTCTGTGTGTGTATGTGTGTGTCTGTGTGTGTCTGTGTGTTTGTGTGTGTGTGTGTGTTTGTGAGTGTGTGTGTGTGTGTGTGTTTGTGTGTGTGTGCGTAAAATATTAAATAAATTTCTGCAAATAAATGATATTTGCAGAAATAATAAAATAATAAAAAAATATTAAACTAGTTTTATTAATACGTGTGAGGTTTTAAGGTACCATTTTTTTATTGTGTGGAAAATCCCCCCGGATACCCACCATTCTCGGGGGAGAACGGCAGGTTATGTCGGACTCGAACCGACTAAAAACCACAATATGACCTTCTTGCCGCCCGGCAAGGAGCGAGATGGGATCGCGTGGGCATTCACCATCTCGCTCCGCGGCTACGGCCCGGTCCTCACCGGGCCTCTCCCCGCGCTGAAAGAGGAGTGACTCTGGCCATTGGAGTCGCTACCCAGGCGTGCGAGGTCGTGCTGGTCAGAGTAAGTCCCTCGACTCCCCTCAGCACCCCCGTATCGGAGACGGTTTGAAGGCGAAGGAACCGCCTTCTTGCGCCTCCGGTCCGCCTGCGCCAGAGTGGGCCTGAGTTGGGATCGTCTTCCCGGGCCCGCTCCGTGGTCTCCTTTTGCGTCATCACGTCTTCTCAAAAGGAGGCACCATCTGCCAGGACCTGTCACTACCGAGCATGGCGTTGACAACGATCGGCAGCGAGAGGTCCTCTACTACGATCGCTGAGAGAGTACGCCGCTGTTGCTCGAAGGCGATGCACTCTCCCAGCGTGTGGGACGTCATATCTTCTGGCGCTCCGCACTCGTGGCAGGTGGGGGTCGCCTCCCGTCTCACGATATTGTGCAGATACTTCCCGAAGCATCCGTGCCCGGAAAGCACCTGCACAAGTCGGAACGTCAGCGACCCGAACCGCCGCTGCAACCACCCTCGGAGGACCGGTCGGATTGCCAGGTTTTAAGGTACCAAGCCAGTCACTTTTAACTTTATTTAAGTGAAACAGTCTTACAGCTATACTTAAAGATGTCAATTATCTTTTAATCAGTCATTATGTCGTAATTTTTGATATAAAATATTAATTGACGTCTCTAAGAACTGCCTTTAGACTTGCTTAAGTTTAAAAGTCTCAACCTGATTTTTTTACACTTTTTGAATCTAATAGACTCTTGAAAGTTAAGGGTCATCTAGCGCTGTCGCTGAGGTGGCAGAAAACGGCGGTAACAAGGCGGAAAATTTGGTGCAGCACACCACTCCCTTGTCCGACTGACTACATTGACAACCTATCTTACTAGATTACCACGAGCATGTGATGGGTTTATCGGAATTCTGGGACATTTATAAATATATCTAAGATACAAAATTTTCTGAACTTTCTCAGTCACAAAATTACTTCAAAAGTAATTAAAAATATTTTATCTAGAATTTATTTATTTATTTTTATTTATTTTTTGATATACAAAATTTATTACAAAATTTGTTTCGTCACCACTCGGCGAAGGTGGACAATGCCATACAAAAATAAATGACCAAAAAGTACTCACTCTACCTGCACTTCTGAATTCTCACCAGCACTCAGTTGGACAGGTTACAGATGACGGCATAGTGCTGAATCTTATTATTACTCTTATATCGTCCTATATACGTCACCTGATGGTTCATATGACCCATCTATCTTTTGCATGGGCCTATAGTCTATAAGACATTTCATCAATTAGCTTAACACAGGCAGCTATTAACGATTTGATTGGGAAAAAAACAAATTGTTGTGTTTCCATTTTCCAGTTTCCTTTGCATTATTCCCAGTTTTCCTCTCTACAAAAATACGTAATTAGCTAAATCAACTCTTTGTTTAGTTAAGCACTTAACACATTTGTCGATTCATTTTCATTTATGTAGATTTCAGAATTTGCTCAAAACACAATCTAATTAAGAAATCCGCTTTGCTAATTGTCCAGATCAATGCACAGGAACACAAACGTTAGCCGCATTTGGACCTGGTTTAATCAGCACCATGCAATTTCTGAAATTACAATGTATTTAGCGAGCGTCGCTTTAAGGTCTCAGCACACATATCAACTCAGAAAGGGATTGTCACCGTATCGGCTTTCGCCTCGCCGTCGACCAGGCGTCAACTTAACGTATGCACGCAACCAAACAGTATCAGCAGCTCCTGTACATCAACTCGGCTACGGCTAAACGACACCGCGCTTACGGCTCGCCGAGCGCGAGCCTATTCGGCGCGGCGATAACGCTACGATTCCGATTAGTGTGCGTTGCAGTATGGAGTTTTTTAATGATATTGGAAGGCAAAAAAGCAGACGGATTTCCTGATGATAAGAAATTTCCGCCGCCTAGAGACAACAAAGGTGGTAATGGTGCGTTGCCAACCTGAGGCCGGGATGTAAGGTCTTGAGCAAAAGTAAGTTTACCCGCTACCTTACCCTCCGAACCGGAACACGTCATGACGTTATGGCGGCAGGAATAGGCAAGGCGGTGGTACCAATCCGGGTGAGTCGCTGCGAAACTCTTCCACCTAGTCAGATTTCACGGTGGTAGTGACAGTAGTAAGCCTCTGCTCGCCTTTTACGAGCTACCTGGCAGGAAGGCAGATGGTCTATTCTTCAAAGGTGCCCGGACCAACACGGGACAACAAAAAATAAGGAACGGCTAGAGGCGATACGGTGAGGATCCCTTTCCGGGTTGATATGTGTGCTGAGACCTTTATCCTGTTTCGCGGAGTTTGGAAGCGGGACAACTCCGGCAACAATCGCCTAACAAGCTTCGATAATGGAACTCACTTTATTAGGATTACTGCATACTATCACTGCAAACCGGATGCATAAAACTTTCATCATGTTTTATTTTAATCTCATTTATAAATGAAATAATATTTCATTTCTTTCTTATTTCATTAAATTATTAAAGTTAGGTTACTTTTTTAATGCTTGTACAACACAAAATGATTTTTTAGTTACTCTTTTTTCATAATAGTCGCTAGAACTTCATATTTATTTCATTACTTTCTACAGTTTGGAATATAAGCTTAAAATTAAAAAAAAATTATGAATCCTCGACAAAACCTTTATAAAACGTAGACAATAATCATGTCGATTACGTCAGCTTTCAAACAAACATATCCGCATCAATAGGAGGCAAACGAGAACGTAGATTATATAATGGACATCCGCAACACCAGGAGTACCACAAATGCGTTGGAAACCTTTAAGGAATGAAAACGCTCTGTTCTCGAAGGTTCCTAAGTCATTCTTTGGAAAAAACCGCTCTCAACTGGTTCCACAAAGGTGTTGAACGGAGTAAAAAATGTCTGCGAAGTTTCACAGTGTTAGATATGTACTCTCTGACGCTATTCCTGAAGGTGAAACTCAGCGGCAAAATTCAAACCAAACAACTCCTACGAACATTCCCCATGATAGAGCCGGTTTTCTAGACGACTTCCTAAAACAGTATGTTTAAGTTAGGTATGTTAAAAAAAATGTTGAATAATTTCTTCGTAATTGCTGAATCGATTACAAAAAAATACTTTTTCATTTCAAAGATCGTACCTCCGAGACAGTATGATTGCCCTAAGTCTGGTTATGATGACGGAATCCGAGGGAAATACTTATTTTTATGTACATAAACGATTTACTTAGAGATATCGAAGTCAGTTTTTTGCAGTTAAACTGCGCTTATATTATATTTTCCATTCCGTTTGGTAATTGTGTTGTTTAACTTTTTATTACGCTATTTACAACAAAACGCTTTTTTATTGCTTGTAAAAATTTTTGAACACTAAAAAAGTGTTGCCATTAAAATATTTAGTTAAAACTGTAATAAAAGTTAAGTTATTTTTTTAATACTTGTACAACACAAAATGAGTTTTTAGTTACTCTTTTTCATAACAGTCGCTAGAGCTTCATATTTAATTCATTATTTTCTACAGTCGGAATATTTTTTTTAATGATAATGGAAGGCAAACAAGCAGACGGATTTCCTGATGGCAAGAAATTCACATCGCCTAGAGACACCAAAGGTAGTAATGGTGCGTTGCCAACCTGAGGCCGGGATGTTAGGCCTCGAGCAAATATAAGTTTACCTGCTACCTTACCCTCCGAACCGGAACACGTCATGACGTTATGGCGGCAGGAATAAGTAAGGCGGTGGTACCAATCCGGACGAGTCGCTGCTAAACTCTACCACCTAGTCAGATTTCACGATGTTAGTGACGGTGAGCCTATGCTCACCTTTTACGAGCTGCCTGGCAAGGAAAGCAGATGTCTATTCTACAAAGGAGTCCGGGCTGGTCCGGACCAACACGGGAAAAAAGTATAATAAAGAATAAAATTATCAAGAAGTAAAGGGGTACTTACGGAAGCTAAAGTTCCTCCAGGTAATGAAAAATTAATACATTTTAATCAGAAGCAAAAATTGCTTTTCATTTCGTATTTAAGTAACTTTAATTATCAAGTAATGACTTTTAATGTTTTTGTTATCTGAAGGCGGCGAGTGTAATTTACTTGCTCTTAAATATTTGATTACATGAATACTAAAGTAAAGGAAAGAAAGAAAATGAAGGGTGTTGTAAGTTATACATGTCTCTGTATTTGTGTGTATCTGTTTGGCATTGTAACTTTTGAACTTATGAACCGATGCATTTCTGATTATTTTTTTAAAAAGCTGACATGATGTTCTGGGTTACAGCTTTTATGGGTTGACATTATATTGTTATGGGTTGTCGAAATTTTTGATTTTAGTCTTACTTTTGTCAATAAGCGAAGAGGCAGGTGGTTATCCTTATACTAAGAGAAAGCCGTGGTCACTAACACCATAGATGTTACAGGTGCAACGCCGTTCTGTGACCGAATTGTCAGGCCTAATGTATGTATATTGGCTGCTATACCCTCCTAGTCTGTAACATTTACATTCTGGTAACAGGAGTATGTAAAGCGGTAAATCCCTACCCATAAAAGTTGATGGACAATACTCTACTACCAGTGGTCTAGTTCAGCGTTTCGCAAAGTGGGGTACGCGAACCCCTAGGGGTTCGCCATTCGACAGCAAGGGGTACGCGACAAAATTTACGTAATGGTGCTTTGATGATTGGCAAGTGACAGGCACGTGCGTTACATATGATAGCGCTAAATACAGAAATTGACTTGATGCCAAGTCAGAATTAAGGTCAAAATTATCCAAAATCACTCCTTAAATTGACAGAAAAGAAGCACACCCATCACGGTAGTAAAAAATATTTCTTTTCGCACTTAATTGTTACCTTTTGATGAAATAAAAACATAATTTTTGTGAATAATCAACTTCATTGTTTTTTTTGAGGGGGACTTAATTAGTTACTTTCATTTTTTTGTAGAGGTTCGCTACAACATGGAACCTTTAACAGGGGTACGTGGAGCTAAAAGTTTGAGAAACCCTGGTCTAGTTGGTAAAGACCCATTTCACAACATTAACAGTACGGGCTCTTAAGCTGTTTTGTTTTTTATGATTTATTTTTTATTTTTATGGCAATGGAAGGCAAACAAGCAGACGGATTTCCTGATGGTCAGAAATTCACGCCACCTAGAGATACGAAAGGTGGTAATTGTGCGTTGCCAACCTGAGGCCGGGATATTAGGCCTCTAGCAAAAGTAAGTTTACCGGTTACCTAACCCTCAGAACCGGAAGATGTCAACGGCAAGCATTGGACGTTATGGCGGCAGGAATAGGTAAGACGGTGGTACCAATCCGGGCGAGTCGCTGCAAAACTCTACCACCTAGTAGGATGTCATGGTGTTAGTGACGGTAAGCCTATGTTTACCTTTTACGAGCTGCCTGGCAAAAAGGCAGATGGTCTATTCTGTTTTTTCCATATGATTATGGTAACAAATTAGGCTTTCAATATATACCACAAAAGGCTAACAGTTATATTTTTAATTGACTTACTTTTATTTATGATCTCTTATAAAACTTCTTACGTATTTAGGAACAAATCCCGAGTCCCTAACTGTAATATTTTTAACTAATTCGTGAAAACCGAGTATATACGGCATGTATACCGACATAACTCATTAATATTTGTCTGACTGTCTGTGTCGGCTAATATATGAATGGGCTGGGTTGATGTTGAAGGGACTTTTACCGGCAGGCAGTAATTACAACAAGGAGTGATTTAGGCTACTTTTATAGTAGTAAGAAAAATTAAATACAAAACAACATACTTGTTAAATTAAACGCGGATGAGGTCGCGGTCACAGCTAGTTGTTACTATATTCGAAATGAATTCCTATAACATAACATGACTTCTAACAAAGATAACCTTGGAGTAAGCTTTGTTTTCACTTCATATTTGATTAAAGTACCTGAATGATCGAGCTTTGCTCGGTATTTTTTTATAAATTGTGTTTTTTTCTCAAATTATATTCAAGTACGACCATTAATATAAAATTTCTTAGCAAACACTCATAGACTTCGTGTCACTTAACAACGCCATCTGCTGGAACAACTTTATTGCTCACAAAAATAGTATTATATTCGCCAATAGATGTCAGGAAGAGTCATATGTTTCAGTTTAAGCACGAATAAAATTTTCAGTTTAAAGACGAATAAAATGACATTTCTAAAAATTATTCCCAGCTAGATCGATTTATTGCCCCGAAACCTCCTATATACTAAACTTCATGAATATCTTTGGAGCCGATTCCGAGATTCCAATTATATATTTATATATACAAGAATTGCTCATTTAAAAGTATAAGAATTGATTTAAACATTGTGTATATAACTAAATAATCAGTTTTTAAAAGTATTTAAATATTTGCACCCCACAATGTGGTAGAACATGTTGGAAAGCTTAAATAATTTTGTAACAACTTCAACTCACATATTCCGCAAATAAATATATTTTCTTTCTTTTATTTTCTTTTTCTTTCTAAATCTACGGTGCAAACAAATGCAAGCCAATATTAAAAAAAACAGTGTTTACAACCTTCTTCAAACTTCAAACCTTCAAAGCTTCAAACTTCATCAGGAAATAGTCTTCTTATTTGGGTTCTTATACTATAAAAATGCTGCTGTAGATGATTACGCCAATAAATTTGTATAATATTGTCATGTTATTTACATAATTTATGAAAAATACATACATATTCAAAAGCATAAAAATACAAATGAGGCTTGCCTTTTTTTGCTTGCAAAGACATATAAAAAAGGGATTTCAGTGAATCGTCCTTTTTTAAACCCTAACTGAAAATTAAGGTTTAAGTTTTAAGTTGAACTGGTCTGTTTGTATGTATATGTATGTAGTAACACAAATTTTGAACAAATGGACGAATTACGCAGCAGTTTTTTTTTGTTTAAAAACTAACGTATTAAAGTTAGTTCCTAACTACATTACTTAACGAGTTTGTCAAAAGTTATAAAAAATATTTAATTTTAGGATTACATTTAATTAACTCCACTTATTGCAACTGGAGCCTATAGCCACCATAGATGTTGTAGGCGCGTGACTGTCCCGAGGCGGGGGTGTTAGGCGAATTGTGCAAGCGTACCGGCTACCCTACCTTATGGACCGAATCATGACATCGCCATTATGGCGGCAGGAATAGGTAAGGCAGTTTTTTTTTATAATGGAAGGCTAACAAGCAGATTTCCTGATGGTAAGAAATTAACGCCGCCTAGAGACACCAAGGGTGGTAATGGTGCATTCATCATCATCATCATCATCATCATTTCAGCCATAGGACGTCCACTGCTGAACATAGGCCTCCCCCGTTGACTTCCACGTCGACCGGATGGAAGCGGCCTGCATCCAGCGAGACCCCGCAACCCTCATAAGGTCGTCTGTCCATCTCGTGGGTGGCCGTCCTATGCTTCGTTTGCCGGTACGTGGTCTCCACTCGAGAACTTTTCTGCCCCAACGGCCATCAGTTCTCCGCGCTATGTGCCCCGCCCACTGCCACTTCAGCTTGCTAACCCGGCTGGCTATGTCGGTGACTTTCGTTCGCCTGCGGATCTCCTCATTTCTGAATCGATCTCGCAGGGAAACCCCGAGCATAGCCCGCTCCATAGCTCGCTGAGCAACCTTAAGTTTGTTTATCAGGCCCACAGTAAGAGACCACGTCTCGGTGCCGTAGGTTATCACTGGTAACACACACTGGTTAAAGACTTTTGTCTTGAGACACTGAGGTATTTCGGACGAAAAGACGCTACGCAATTTCCCGAACGCTGCCCAACCGAGTTGGATTCGTCGATTCACCTCTTTCTCGAAGTTGGACCTACCTAACTGGACCGTTTGTCCTAGGTATATATATTCGTCAACAACTTCTAGGATCGCGTTCCCAACTGACACTGGGGTGGGCGCTACATGGACATTCCGCATGATTTTTGTCTTGTCCATGTTCATCTTAAGGCCCACCTGTCGGGAAACACGATTGAGGTCTTCGAGCATTGTACTAAGGTCTTTCAGCGATTCCGCCATTATGACTATGTCATCGGCAAATCGAAGCTGAGTGATGTACTCGCCGTTGATGTTGATGCCCATTCCTTTCCACTCTAGAAGCTTAAAAGCGTCCTCCATTGCGTTGGTGAAGAGCTTAGGAGATATTACGTCTCCCTGTGGTGCATTGCCAATCAGATACTGGGATGAAAGGCCTCGAGCAAAATTAAGTTTACCATCTACCTTACCCTCCGAACCGAAACACATCAACGGCAAGCATTGGACGTTATGGCGGTAGCACCAATCCGGGCGAGTCACTACGAAAATCTACCAACTAGTAGGATGTCACAGTGCTAGTGACGGAAAGCCTATGCTCGCCTATTACGAGCGGCCTAACAGGAAGGCAGAAGGATATTACACAGAACACCCTTACCAACACAAGGTAAAAATGAACTAAATATTTTTTCTTGAATTCCACGCGCACGAAGTCGCGGGCATAGCTAGTAGTAAATAGAGTCGGACAGGCCAAGGTTATAACCTAAAAATAAGTTGATGTACGATATGGATATAAATCGAGCCGCATTTTATAAGTTCACCAAACAGCCGTAAGTCAAACGGCCCTTTACTGTCAGCGATATAATTTACGGCTCCCCAGTCCGGACCTGTTGCCACTCCGTTTTTACCCAAAGCTTTCATACTAATGTATCCCAAAGTGTGAAGTGTATTTCAAACTTTGCACTTAAATCTCAATATACCAATCATTAAATATATAAAATTGCAAAAACTGACTTAAACTTTTTTATTAACTGTGGTCTATCGGTTTCATTGGACTTGACTTCATGAGGCTTTGATTTCAGGGTCTGGCAAAAAAATGTGGTTTTCCTAGCTTTCTGATAAAAAAAATGTTGGTCGGGAGTGGACATGTACCCGATTCGCGATGGGCTTGCCACCTATCACTTTGTGTCCCACAGTATCGTCGGCTAGTCGTGGGTGCCCTGGTTGTGTCTCTGTTGACTTCATCGCGGATATTTTTTTTTAATTGCAAACTTTGCGTCGCGATTTGTTAATTCTTTTTTCGAAAGACAAGAAACAATTTCGAAATGCTTCTGCGTAAATAATATCAACACCCTACCATTATTTTTCGGACTTAATATTTAAATAAATAAATATCCCTGGACAAGTCACACAAATTGAATCTAATAACAAAGTAAGCAAATTATATGCTTGTGTTATGGGTGTTAGTCGACGATACTAATACATTTAAATACTTGAATAGATGCTAGAATATATTTAATAAACACACAGACCCGGAAATGCAGACATTTAAATGTTCATAACACAAATGCCTGCCCCCGTCGGGAATAGAACCCGAGCCTCGCGGTTAGTCAGTGTAGTTAGGAGCGTACGCTAGCCACTCGACCAACCAGGCGGTCAAGTTAAGTTTTCGACTTTTCTGATAACCTCATCATTGGCAACTTATTTTTAGAGACAGTAAGTAAAAGTTGATTGACTTATAAGTACAACAGTGTAGAGACTGTGGTCTAAGGAGATTAAGTGAAAGTAGAATTAGGTACTCATTAGTCTATAAACTAGATTGTGATGTTGAAGAAAACGCCCAGTAGAGATTCTTATGGAGAAAAAAAATTTAAACATTACCCAAAAACCGCTAGTCAGTCAATGATAAATATGATAAGGGTAAATCATGAAATTTTGTTCTATCTTAATATGTAAGAACCAATAAATGAGTTTCATTTTATCAAGACCGAGTTAGTAAGGAACATAAAAAACACACTATTGAATAAAGAACCTCTTTTTTGTAATCGGACTTCATAATGCACCAAAATTTACAATGTTATTTACTGGAGTACAATTTTATCCTCTTACTATTAAATCTTACGCACCCGTTGATCTGATATTGTGTAACTTCATTTTTTGTTAACAAAGGGTAAGTATTTAACGTACACAAAGACGGTCCTATAGCTTCGAGAGATCTCTTCTAGTCATCTGTAGAGTAACCTTTATATATTGTTATCGCCTCTTTGTATATCTAGCAGTCTAGACCAAGTCCAACACACTTGATTTCATGAGGTCCCGGGCAACAAAACGAAAACGGATTTTTCCAATTTTCTAATAAAAACTATTGCTCATGATTGGATATGTGCCCGGTTGGCGATAGGCTTGCCACCTATCACGTTCTGGGGCTTAGTGTCTTCAGCTAGTCATGAGAGCTCTGGTTGTGCCTCTGCCTGCCTCTTCGGGGATATGGGCATGAAGATACTTTTTTTATATTGTTTATGGTAAATAGTAGAGTGTTACGCTGCAGCTCGTCCTTACTAAATTTGTTATTAGTAGGTATATCAAGCTATTATCAGCTTTATTTACTCTTTAATAAAGGGCTACAAAGTTTTATCTTTTAATACATATCTTTATATTATTAAAGATATGTATTATAAGAGTAATAAACCGACAATACACGGGATTCACATTACAATCTATTAATTTCGTTTATGGGAGATGGTGAAAGGTATAAAAGAAAATCGTAATCCAGAGCGAAAACGCACATAAAACCATACCGTTCTGCTCTGTTGCCGGCCCGCATAAAACTCATAATTAGAAACCCATTATCCGGAGACGGATGTATACGAGGAACACGTTTTATTGCGGCCTTTTTACAGCCGGTAATAGACTGCACTGATGATAGACCTCAATGGATGATGAGCTCTTCGATTTCGACTGCCGAGCGACTGTTAAGTAACTGCCTACCTTATCATAAACTTACCTCGTTAAGTTCATACGTAGTTTACGTTTACATGGCCGGTATTCAACAAAAATGTATAGAAAGAGCAAGTTTAATGGACGTAAATGGAACTACTGAAAGTTAACAAACAAACGCGAGAATTGTCAAACGAACTTGAGTAGAAAGAGAACACGTCTTCTCCATTTTGATTCACGTTTGTACGGTAAAAAAGTAAAACAGAAGTAACGTAGAGGAACGAAAAACTTCATGCAACTGCTTAACCTATTTCTGTCGTTTTATTATCAGCGCTTACCTTTCGACTTCGTTGCTGGATGGTACAGCATTAACCATTGAAGACAACGGATGTCTCTTGCCATCAGCTGATGGCTCTGTTTCTGTTTCTGTCTGTTTTATTTCACTATCTTATATAACAGGAAAAATGTATGATATCCAATTAATATAAAATAATGTTTTAATTAAATATATAGATACTTATTCGCTGCACAAATTATAAAAATAGATCTATAAAAAAATTATACGCTTGTGTTATGAGTGTTAGACAACGATAATAATATATAGACATACTTAAGTATATACTAGAATAATTTTAATAAACACCCAGACCTGCAACAGGTAAACATTTGAATATTCACAAACAAATGTCTCTCCCTGTCAGGAAGCGAACCCAAGCTTCGCGGTAATTCTGTGGCGTTAGGAGTGTACGCTAAACTCTCAACCAACGAGGCGGTCATTTATTTTTTAATTTAAGTAATGTATGTTCTTTCTTTGTAAGTACTGAGAAATGTATGTTCTTTCCAAAACCTAGACCTACCTAAAGACTAATATTTGAAAGTTCTAAAAGTCCCATTCTACAGACGATTTTAATTCCTCAATTAACATAGCTATTTTATTGTTTTCTTAAGTGATCGTTTTAAATATAGGTAAAGTTATTTGTAGAATTTTATTGCTTAGTCAAAATTAATGTAGAAAGTACGATAGCTATATACAAAATAGAGTGAAATGAGAAGCACCTGGCATTTTACAGGAATTTTCTTTAATGTAATCCTGTTTCGTCTTTCAGTTTGAAAATGCGAAGTATTCTTTATGAGATCAAACTTTATACATTGTATTGTAATATCGTCTGTATTTTAAATTATCTGTCTTATTTATTTTTAATAGATTAATAACTAACGGACTTCAAGAAGAAGGAGGTTATTTATTTGACTGTATATTTTTTTCATGTTTGTGATACTGTTACTTGACCAATAATTATCAGCGTTTTATGTGTCAATTTTGAAAAGGTAGGACATATCTTCGAAGTAGCCCCTTAATTTTTTATAAAGATCAGACAAGTTTTTGCATTATACTTTATAATAGGTACATAATGTGTCAAAAGTCTCAGAAACCGGCGTGTTTGTATGAAAAGGGTAATAAATGTGAAGGAAGCAAGACAGGTTTGTCAGGATCGTGAGGTCTGGCACTCGATACTCTCTGCCTACCCCGTAAGGGACTTGGCGTGAAGATATGTATGTATGTATGTATAATAGGTACATTAATTTTCGTGTATTCTGACAACCTTGTAATAAAATTAAAGTTTCTTACTTTGCTTAAAATATAATTTTGATATAAAAAAACAGTCACACAATAAAAGCCACGTCATTTTTTCATTAATGATTTCAAAAAAGATTTCTTTAATTTAATCTGTCATAGCTGAATTTTTTAATTTTTTTAACGTCTGATTGACTATCTTCGTAACTATCATGTAAAAGTAATTTGGACTGTACGTAATATATTTCTAGACCTCAGAAAACATATTACGCCCGAGATACATACATATTTACATGATATACATATATCCACATTTTCATACTATCTACAAATCACTGATTCGGTAGTCTTACATACATTTTCCCCGTGTTGGTAAGGGCTCCTTGCAGAAAAGATCATCTGCCATTTTCCTTCCTGTCAGGCACCTTGTAAAAGGCGAGCATAGGCTTACAGTCACTAACACGGTGACATCTGACTAGGTGGTATAGTTTCGCAGCGACTCACCCGGATTGGTACCACCGCCATACCTATTACTGCCGCCATAACTTCATGACGTGTTCCGGTTTGGAGAGTAAGGTCGGCTACCTTAGGATAAACTTATAATATTTCACAGAA
>NJDD01001972.1:278088-290707 GCA_002245505.1 Calephelis nemesis | reverse complement strand
AAGGTAGCCGGTAAACTTACTTTTGCTCGAGGCCTAACATCAGGGCCTCAGGTTGGCAACGCACCATTACCACCTTTAGTGTCTGTAGGCGGCATGAATTTCTTACCATCAGGGAATCCGTCTGCTTGTTTGCCTTCCAATATCATAAAAAAAATATAAGTTATTTGCAGTCGAGTACTAAAGAACTACCTCTGATGTCCTTTAATATTAACTTAAGGGTACCATTTTTAATCATTTATTGAGTAATAATGATTGAAATTCATCATTTTAGTTCATTCAAATCATTTCAATCATTTTCAATCAATCATTGAAATCATTGATGATTAATAGTTATCTTAAAACGAAATCTAAATTCCATTGATGGCAAAATATACTTTATTTTGCCAAATGACAAAGGAAGTTTCAAAACTATGTAATTTTGTTTGAGTACAAGAAATACTTATTAACAACTAGCAGCCCATCCCGGCTTCGCACGAGAGGATAAACTTATAATATTTCACAGAAATACCGTAGCATATGTTGATCAGCGATAATACTATGCCCCAAATATTAATAAGATTTACAATTAATTACAACTTTTTTTATGGTTCTATCTTTTATAGTGTAGGCAAAATAACTAAGTTTTCTTATTGATTTTTTACACCTAAAGCATCTTGACGCCCATATCCCCGAAGAGGTCGGCAGAGGCACAACCAGGGTACTCACGACTAGCCGAAGATACTAAGTCCCACAATGTGATAGGTGGCAAGCATATCGCCAACTAGGTACATATCCTATCCCTAACAACATTTTTTTATTTAGAAATTAGAAAACCCAATTTTCTTTTCGTTGCCCGACCCGGGATTCAAACCCGGGACCTCATGCAGTCTAGTCCAACAACTGAACCGCTAGACCACAGAGGCAACCTTCACCTTGTGTCCGAAAAACCCAAACATCTTACGGACCTTTTTTTAAAATAAAATATAATCTATGTTACTCGTGGATAATGTAAATTTCTAATGGTGAAAGGTTTTTTTTAAAATCGTCCAGTAGTTTTTGAGTCTATTCATTACAAACAAACAAAGTTTTCCTCTTTATAATATTGCGTAGATGACATCGATATCACTCAGTAAGTAAGTATCTTCACGCCAATATCCCCGAAGAGGTAGGCAGAGGTACAACAAGGATAACCACGACTAGCCGAAGACACAATGTGATAGGTGGCAAGTCTATCGCCAACTGGACACATGTCCAATCCCGAGCAACATTTTTTTATTGATAAATTAGAAAAACCCAATTTTCTTTTCGTTGCCCGACCCGGGATTCAAACCCGGGACCTAGACTTCCTAGACGGGATTCAAAACCGCTAGACCACAGAGGCGACAATGTTACTCAGTGATAATTCAAACATACATCGTCAAACCCATGTTAACCAAAGGACAAAATATATCATCAGTTAGCTTGTCACAAACGAAAGCATTTAACTTGTAACTACCCATTGTAACGTTGAAGGGTTACAAAAAGTTTTCTATTAGCCTATTCTCATGTGTATACGCCCTTACAAATCTCATTTGTTTGATAGTATTTGGAAAACAAAAAAACAAGGCAAATATATTCCCCGTTTCAACAAATTGAGCTTTATGGAGCTCATTTATGAATATATCTTAGTTTCATTCGGATTTACTTCTATTTGCTGACTTGTTTATGTTCGTATTGATAAAAGAAATATTTGTTCAATAGTGAAAGAAAAAATATATAAAAGCCACCAACCTAACACTGTCATTACTGAATGTAGTTTATATCTTTCTTTTCTTTCAGTGGCAATAATGTTACTTGATATTAACGTACTCAAGGTTACAAATTACGCGTCTTTTAGGAAACTTCCAAATTTTTGAGGCTAAATGTACGGTGCTTATACACAAAGCTCCTTGGAAACTTACCCCGTACCACGTGACTTATTTTTTTACAATTTGTTACCCTCTCCTACTTCTTGGTGAAAATATATTACCAACAACAAAAATCTTATGATAATTTCCCAAAAGAATTTAGACTAGCTACGTAACAAGGATTATTTAACTTTCTTTCTTCCATGTGACCATCAAAGCATTTTGAGGACTTTTCTCCCACCTGAATGGGTCACACACAATGCTACATAATATTTACAATCCTCTCCAACAGAGTCGGAATTTGTGAAGAAAGTGATGTACTTTAGCTTACAGCAATTTGTTTAGTAGTACTACTAAAAAGTTGTAATCACTAGGAAAGATCAAGGACCAAAAAATAATTAAGACAGTTTCATTATATCGACAAACTTTATTAAAATAGTAACTTTATTAAAATAACACAAGCTTTATTAAAATAGCACTTATCTTAAAGTTTGTATTAAAATAGTACTTTAAGTTTCTATTAAAATAGTACTTATCTTTTTAAAATAAGTACTATTTTAATAAAGTTTATCGAGATATCGCAGATGCGTAAAGTCGAAACTTACTTTTCTTTTTTCTATCTTGAGGACAATGTTATTTGTATGTCCAGAAATGACCTCGTCGAACAAAACTATTTTAGTCTGATATATTAAAAGTTGATTAATACGGGCTGAATATATATGTTGAATATTACTTATCTTTTTTAAGATAAGTACTATTTTAATAAAGTTTATCGAGATATCGCAGATGCGTAGAGTCGAAACTTACTTTTTCTTTCTATCTGGAGGACAATCTAATTTGTAGTTCCAGAAGTGACCACGTCGGAACAAAACTATTTGAGTCCGATATATTAAAAGTTGCTTAACCTGTGTGGTTTCACCTGGCGAGGTATCAAACTAAACTAAACCCGTCAACAAGGAACAGTCGAGAACATTCCAGGGCATTCGCTGCTTGTATTGGCACACGAAAATGAGAATTGTTGTTTAGTTGCGCCTAAACATTAGCGGAACACTTTGATAATCGTATCTGATTTTGCTATAGAATTTTCAACCTTACTTGATAAAGTTAGAGTTGAAATTATGTTAGCATGGATCATGAGCGCCTGTGCCAAATGATATAGCATTAACTCGAATACGTCGCGCTCGCAGGATCTTATATTACATGTTTAAAGCCTTACCACGGCCAATCCTCGGTAATTATTTTAGTAAATGGCTTCAATATATTTTTCCATTTTTTATGACAGTCAACGAACAAGTACACGGCTTTTCTGATGGTACTAAGAGACAACCTTGGCTGATAGACACCATAGATGTTAAAGGTAGCCACTGTTCTTTGGCCAGAAAGTTAGGCGAAGCGTATAAATCTACGGGCTACTCCAGCTTGAGGACTAGAACAGAGTTATTCTGGTGGCAGGAATAGGTAAGGTAAAAGCTAACCGGGCAAGTTGCAATGCACTCTACTAATCTCACACCAGGGTTCTAATAGGTAATGGGAGATGATCTATTCTACTCGGTGGACCAGGACCAGCAGCCTCAAAACCTCACACTCTGCTTTAGTTTCCTCCTTTTAAAATATTTCAAATTGTTTTACAGTTGTCATAATACTTGTTAAATTTAATAATTTGCTTTGCTTGCTTTTTGTCTGAAAGCACAGGCTGCTTTTGTTATTATTATATTACCTAGCTCATTAATAGTTTTTAAATCTACTGGAAAATACACGTATCGGACTGAAACTACTATTCACATTGGCAAAAAGAAAAACACATATTTAAAAGAAAGTCGTGTTAGTAACACTACTTATAAATCAAGAAAAGCTAAACCGATTTTTCTGAAAAGAAACATGTATCTTCACGCCCATATCCCCGAAGAGGTAGGCAGAGGCACAACCAAGGCACCCACGACTAGCCGAAGACACTAAGTCCCACAATGTGATAGGTGGCAAGCCTATCGACAACCGGGCACATTTCCAATCCCGACCAACATTTTTTAATTAGAAAATTAGAAAAATCCTATTTTCTTTTTGTTGGTCGACCCGGGATTCGAACCCGGGACCTCATGCAGTCAAGTCCAACACCCGGACCACAGAGGCGAAAAGAAACATGAATGTACTTAAAACCAAAATACGGACACAAAAAATACGTACGACGACAAACGATGCTTATACTTTTTATACCATTCGGCTGCGAGTAAAGTAGGAAATACAAACTGTGCGGCTGAAACGAAGCTCGCCGGAATGGCTAGTTTTGTTATAATTATGAAATGCTTGTTTATTTAAAAATATTAAATGTATATTTAAAATATAAAAAATACAGAGAAAGCTAAAAGAGTGAAATCGAAGTAAGCTTGTAACTGTCCAATCAGAGAGTAATAAAAACTGTGACGTAAGAAAATTAGATGTCAGTTGTTCCCTAGAGCTGGGTAGAGGGCGTCGGTAGGACAGTAATAAGAAATTGGATATGTTTTTTATTAGGTTCGCGGATTTCTTACAGGATCTCCGTCCGATGGGAATTTTTATGAAGGACCGTCGCCATTGCCCGGCTAAGTCCAGCGAAAACAAACAACCTAAACATTTTTATTTAGTATAAATACGTAGTTACAAATTGTAAGTCTTATAAGACAATAAAATTTACGCTTGCTGAACCCTTTCGCTACAGTGAGATCCGAGAAAGAGTCTCATTAAAAGAAAGCGTTGGTGTAAATATACAAAAATTCATGCTAAATTGGTTCAGTCAGGTGGAAAGAATGACCTTTAAAAGATTTTCAAAACAGATTTTTTTAAGCTTGTAACCGTCCAATCAGAAAGTAATAATGTGACGTAAGAAAATTATATGTTAGTTGTTTTTTATTTTATTTTATTTAATAATTTTATTTATATTATAATATAGGAAGGCAAACAAGCCGTCAGATTTCCTGATGGTAAGAAATTCACGACGCCTAGAGGCACCAAAGGTGGTAATGGTGCTTTGCCAACCCGAGGAGGATTTGCTAACCGGAACACGTCATGACGTTATGGCGGCAGGAATAGGTAAGGCGGTGGTACCAAACCGGGTGAGTCGCTGCGAAACTCTACCACCTAGTAAAAGTTTTTTTTTAATTATTTCATTTCCACCTTCGGACTTCGTGACAGAGTTTAAAGTATCATGCCCATCATCTTGATGCGTGGCGATCTACAACTGTGCGATTCCGAAGACATTTTTTACCTTGCACAACACCTATGCGTAATCATTTGCCGAAGGCGGTATTTCCAAACAATTATGATTTAGGGACCTTCAAAAAAAGAGCGTACTCATTCCTTGTAGGTCGGCAACGCATCTGTGATTTTCCTGGTGTTGCGAATATCTGTGGGCGGCAGTGATCACTTTTTTCAGGTGACCCACTTGCTCTTTTGCTCTTGTATAAAAAAGAAAGATATACAAAGCGAGTGTGGCTGGATGTAGGTTCCCGGAGAGACCTAGTTTAATATACCTACCAAGATTAAATCACTCCGATCTTATCCGAAGGTGGTGTCGAAAGTCTCTAAAACAGGTGTGTTTGTATTATAAGAGTGAAGGTAACAAAAAAAAAGTGCAGGAAAAGTGACACAACATTTGGTACACGATACGCTCTGCGTACTCCATAATAGACTTGGTGTGAAGATATGTCTATGTAAAAACACTCCTGAAAAAATTGCTGAAATTACTGCTACTAATATATTACTGAAAAATCGTTTTTTGGATTTTTAAATTTAAAAAACAAATATTAAAAGAATATAAATAAATTTAAAAATGTATTAATCTAAGTTGTATGGTAAAAGTTTATTATAAGATTTCAGAATATTTAGAAGACAGAAATGCTTGGGATTAATTGCTCCTCATACAATCTCTACAAATTAATTAGATGTAATATACTTTTGTAAATTTTATCTTCTCAGTGTGTGGCCGCGTTCCGATCCGGTGGTAGTTTTTTAGAATTATATAGACGCGTCACAAAAATCTTTGTATAGATCCATGTGAATTAATAGATTTTGAGTTTGAGTTTGAGTTTGATTGTATTCAAATAAGGATATTTTCATAGTCTATTATTTGGAGCTGTATGATAGGTAATTAGTATAAATGACAATAGTGTTTCCAGTACTTTAATTTTTGGTTTTAGTACTGGAAAAAAGTTCTGCGAGTATTATTACCAAAACAATGGCAGCTTACCTATAAAAATATTCAAAACTATTTTCCACCCACGACTCCGTCCGCACGGATATCGGTCTTCGCGTGACAAAACTGAAAAATTAAGAATTTTTTTTCTACGTATTTTTCCAGGATAAAAAGTATCCCATTTTATGCCCAGGATAATAGGGTGTAATTACCAAGTATATACCAAGTTTCATCGAAATCGAACCGTTAGTTTTCTCGTGATGCCTGAACATACTCATAGACAGACAGACAAAATTTTTTTTAATCACATATTTGGGTTTGGAATCGATCCAGTAACACCCCCGCTATTTATTTTTCAATATTATCAATGTACAAATTTGAACCTTCTACAGATTTATTATATGTATGTATACATATATATTTTTTATTGAATGCAAACGAATATTTGCATTGTCTATTCAACTAATACAATGTGTACTGAATTTTAGTGAGTAGCTGTATTTTAGCTTCTATATTAGTATAAAACAAACACACTATTAACAAACTATCACTTTTGACCGCCTCATTGGTCGAGTGGCTAGCGTACACGCCTAACTACAGCGATCAACCGCGAGGCTCGGGTTCGATTGCCGATGGGGGCAGGCATTAGTGTGATTAACATTTAGATGCCTACATTCTAAATGTTCATCTATGTCTGGGTGTTTGTTAAATTTATTTTGGTATCTATCTAAGTATTTCTATGTAGTAGTATCGATGACTAACAACCATAACACAAGCATATAATTTGCTTACTTTGGGGTTAGTCTCAATTTGTGTAACTTGTCCAGGAATATTAATTTACATATTTATTTATTATTAGTCTCTCCTCGCCTCTGTGGTCTAGCGGTTCAGTTGTTGGACTTGACTGCATGAGGTCCCGGGTTCGAATCCCGGGTCGGGCAACAAAAAGAAAATTGGGTTATTCCAATTTTCTAATGAAAAAAAAAAATGTTGCTCGGGATTGGAAAAGTGCCCGGTTAGCGATAGGCTTGCCACCTATCACATTGTGGCACTTAGTGTCTTCGGCTAGTCGTGGGTGCCCTGGTTGTGCGTCTGCCTACCACTTCGGGGATATGGGCGTGAAGATACTTTTATTTTTACTTTTATTATTAGTGCAAAGCATCTTATTTGGTTGCTATAATTCAATATTAACAATAATGCGGATAGTAAATAAATATGTATAGGTTTATTTAGATAAACTAAACTAATAACCCTTGCCCCGTGTTGGTCCGAGCTCCTTTGCAGAATAGACCATATGCCTTCCTGCCAGGCAGCTCGTAAGAGGCAAGTATATAGGCACTAATATTGTGAGGTCTGACAAAGTGGTAGATTTTCGCAGCGACTAGCCCGGACCACCGCCTTACCTAAATCCTGCCACCACAAAGTCAGTACTTGACGCTAAAGTATTTCGGTTCAGAAGATAAGGTAGACGGAAAACTTACTTTTGCTCGAAGCCTTACATCCAGATAGAGATTGAATGTGTCACTACTAATCTAACTATGGGTTATAGAGTAATATTTGATTGCTATAGATGCACCACCTTCACCGTTGCCACAATAAAATGTCATAATCCAATCCGGAACGCAGGTAGCTGGTAGATATGCACAATAGGCCTACAATCCCGGCCAAAGGACAGACATTATTATGGGGATTTTTTTACTTTTTGTTCGTGTTATTCTTTGAAACTGTCAGATTGAAAAACAATCTCATTACGTCTTATCTAGTTTTTTAACTCTATTACGACACTTCAGATAAAGTCTAAACATGCAAGCATGAAATCGTCGGATACAACTAATTTATAAATGCTAATAAGGACAAATGTGCAGCAATATGGTCAATGAAATCCAATCTAAATTGAAGGTGTTTATTGGCTAAATTAGTGGTGAAGAGGAGTTATAGATCAGTTTCTAGTTAATATTCGGGTGAACTTCGCTGCTGACATCGCTTTTATATTTAAGGGTCGAAACACAAAACCGCGTTGTGGCACCGCGTCGTTAGAATCGACAATACACACTGACAATTTTAGCAGCGTGACATTATTTATTTATTTTTATTTATTTATTTTACACTTTATTGTACACGTAATTGAATTGACAGTGAGAAAATATAAAAATTGTACAAAAGGTGAACTTATCTCTTACAAGAGATATCTTACAGCTAACCTAAGATAGAGAAAAACGATACAAAATAAAAAAACGATAGGTAGACAGTGTACAAGCTTAAGATTAAAGAGATAAAAAACTTTATCAAAATTAATTTTAATTATTTTGAACAGAGTAATATATTTTTAATAAAAAGCAATAAGTATCTTATCATGGTCGAGACACTTTTATGACGCCGCAGGCAAACCGAGGATTTCATCGGCGTGGCGTCGCAATACGCTTATGTGTTTAGGTCCTAATAAGTAAATGAAGTTGCAGACTGTGAGCCCAATCGCTCGAGTCTCTCACCGTCAAACTTCAGCGTCAAAACTACAATGCTATTACTGTCTTCATAAATATGTTAGACCAAAACTCTCTTTACTACAAAAATATTTAAACACTCGAACACTTTTTTGCTAAACACTATTAAATTTTACTTTCACACAATAATATGCTGCCACGTAATGCATTTTAGTTGGATGTCAATTTAAGAGAGTTTTTAATTTAATAGGTCTCTAATTTTTTTGAGTCTGACATAAAAATATTTAGTTAGTATATAGTAGCAGCTTTAAAGAGACAACTCTAGCTCTGTTCACTGAAGACATTGCACAAAATATTTGATATTGTTTACTAGGACGTTTTTTTATTTTGTTTTCCATTGGATAAAACAGCTATTTTACACACTTTTTGTAAGGTGATAGGAACCAATCACTAGCGCTGCAACGCTGTCTTGCATGTGTGAGGCCTATTATGTGCAAGTCCACTCTACTCTTAGAATTAGGAAACACAAGAACTTTTTTTTGGTCTAGCAGTTCAGTTGTTGGACTTGACTGCATGAGGTCCGGGTTTGAATCCCGGCTCGGGCAACAAAAACAAAATTGGGTTTTTCCAATTTTCTTACAAAGAAAAAATATTGCTCGGAATTGGATATGTGCCCGGTAGGCGATAGGCTTGCCACCTATCACTATGTGGGACTTAGTGTCTTCGGCTAATCGTGGGTGGCCTGGTTGTGCCTCTGCCTGCCTCTTCAGGGATATGGGCTTACGGTTAATTTTTTTCCAGTTTGTCTGTTTACATGTTAATATATCATCAAAACCCCTGAATATTTATCGGATTTTGGTCGAAATTTAGACTTCTATATAAATTTTAAGGCTGCATTACATTTCACGAGTCAAACCCAAGCCTTGTCGAAGTCCTTTGACGTTTATACTACCATGTCCCTAACTTTCAAAGAATACAACTGCCTGCTACTAAGCTCATAAAAGGTGAGTACAGATATTTTATCATTGTATTCGTGACTGCAACTAACTTTTAGAGACCTACTACAATTCAAATAGACGCCCAGCTTTGTCTATTCTATATATATTCTAAATATTCAGTAGATTTACTAAAGCGGCTTTGCATTTGTGACCCAGGTAACTCATTCACCATTACCTACCTTGGTGTTAACAGACAACGTAGACAGCCTAGCAAATCATTTCAGTTAAATTGGCATTTCTGTGCATTTTGATAAAATAGAGACTCAAGTTGCGTAAACAAATCATTGAGCTTGCTGAAGATATTTGGCGACATTTGTAATTTATTTCCTTTACAATTCCGTTTAATTATTTGCTTTATTATTATTTATTTATTTTACACTTTATTGTACACGTAATAGAGAATTGACAGCTAGAAAAATAAATATATTAATATTATACAAAAGGCGAGCTTATCTCTTACAAGAGATATCTTACAGCTAACCTAAGATAGAGAAAAACGATACAAAATAAAAAAGCGATAGGTAGACAGTGTGCAAGCTTAAGATTAAAGAGATAAAAAAACTTAATTTAAATTATAGACTATTATACATAAAAACTTACTTAATACTAATATGTATATTGCAATAGCAAAAAAAAGCTTTTGAAAATAACTAAAAACATAACTATAAGATTTAAAAAAATCAATAATACCGACAAAACCTTTTCGTGATGTAGTTAAGTTATTCAAAGAGAGGAAATGCCTCAAAATTGGTCCATTCCTTTAGAATCACATACACAGAGACGTCAATCTTCTAACACAGCTATTTCTTCACACAAAGCACGCAAAGACCAAGAAGAAAAATTAAATCCTGATATCATGTCAGTATGCTTAAAAATATAAAATCTAAAAAAAATATAAAATAAAGTATTTGCTTCAATCAATCAATAGATGGTCAAAAATTCCTAGGAAAAAAATGCTTCTGTTATGAAAAACTTTTCTTTCTTGAAATTAATTTAGAGTTGAGAAATGACTTGGGTTTTACAGCCTCTCACTTTCGTAATCACAATGAATGGCATCCAGTTCGTAAAACTCTGTCTGCCAGTTTACAGAAATGCTGTTTTTTATCGTCTAGTAATTCTGTGAAAGAGTCTAAGATATAGTAAAAGTAGATTGATTTGTGAGACGCGGAATGCTGAAAACTTTCCCTATTGGCGGACTCATGTTACCATGCACTGTCTTTATGTTTTATAATATTTTATTATCGCTTGTTGTTCTTTATTTAAGTTGCTTATGCTTAAGCTTAGGTCAGATTTTTAGTTGTTTTACAATGATGTTTAGTGATATTTAGTCTGTCAATAAATATTGTCTTTCTTCCTTCATCGTGGCTTTCGATAGCGGATATAGTAATAGAACCAGAACCTTTAGCATGAGTTTGTATAAATTACGTTCGGTAAGTTACGTGCAGAAATCTATGACACTTTTGGTCTTAAAATGTGTTTCTCTTAGTTACCACTAGAGGCGCTGTTCAAATTTTTCATGCAATAATTTACAGAGGCCATAGCGAGTATTGTAAACTTGACAAGCCGTAAGCTCATGGTAAGGGCTCAGCTGCTTATTTACTTACTAGCTGCTACCCGCGACTTCGCCCGCGTAGTCTATTTATTTGATATTTAACTCTGCAACGCTACCCGTTGAAATTTTAAGATGAAAAACGGCCTACGTCTTTCTTCAAACTTTAATCTATTTTTATTTAAATATCATCTAAAAAGTATTACACGATGATGTTCTGGAAATAATAAATTTAGAAAGTAGTGCACTGAGCACAACCGTTCCATTAGGAGTAAACCACGCGCATACCACTCGTCTGTGTCGCGTGGTCTTTAAACTATAGTGTTAACGTAGTGATTATATTCTATTTGATTAAAATTAAATTTATTTTAAAACAGCGATATCTCCTAAGATATTCATTCAAATCGAATGATGTGAAATGCAATTTTGTTTTAATACTTGTTATAAATTCAATACTTGTTATGAATGACGTCCTTTTTTGGATAAAGATTAACATCGTGTTTATAAAATTACCTTCGCACCTTTCACCGTTAATGCAGCGCACGCTCTCAATAGAAAAAAAACCCCCGATTTTAATACATTTATCATTCGTGCTCCGCTCCTATTGATCTTAGCGTGATGATGATAGCCTATAGCCTTCTTCAATAAATGGACTAACACTGAAAGTTTAAGCAAACGAACAAACAAACTCTTCAGCTTTTTAATATTAGTATAGATAGTATAGATTTTGGTTCCGAGCTCTTACAAAAAAAATGTAGACGAACTGCTTTCATACAAACTTAGTCATAAAAGGTGAGTTTCGGTTCATTTTATTAGGAGAAAAATCTGGATAATTAATTTATCTATACTAAACATATGTAGCGGTGACGTGGTTTTGCACGTTTCCATGTTTACATTCTTTTATAATAAGGTTGATAAGTATACTTTTGATTAAATAATCGCTATAAAAAGTAGCCTATGTTCTTTCGTTCCTCATTAAGAATCTAAATACAAAGTTTCACGGTTATATTTTCAAAAATGACGAAATTTTCCATACAAACATTCATCACCTGTTTTTACTCCAATTTTCGCTATAAAAAATAGCCTATGTTCTTTCATTCCTAATAAAGTGTCTGAATACAAAGTTTCACTGTTACAGCTTTAAAAATGACGAATTTCAATATGAACATTCATTCCCACTTTTTATCCATTCTCCCCTATTTTTTTGCAATAAAAAGTAGCCTATGTTGTTCCTCAGGGTCTATTCTATCTCTGTTTTTTATGATATTGGAAGGCAAGGTGGATTTCCTGATGGTAACAAATTCACACCGCCTAGAGACAAGAAAGGTGATAATGGTGCGATACCAACCTGAGGTCGGGATGTTTGGCCTCGAGCAAAAGTAAGTTTACCGGCTACCTTGCCCTCCAAACCGGAACATGACGTTATGGCGGTAGGAATAGGTAAGGCCGTGGTACCAATCCGGGTGAGTCACTGCGAAACTCTGTCACCTAGTAGGATGTCACGGTGTTAGTGACGGTAAGCATATGCTCGCCTATTACAAGCTACCTGGCAGGAAGGCAGATGGTCTATTCTGCAAAGGAGCCCGGACCAACACGGGGAA
>NJDD01001972.1:244688-273516 GCA_002245505.1 Calephelis nemesis | reverse complement strand
TTGTCTATGTAGTAAAAAAATATTTAATTTTTCACAAACAAACTGAATGGATGGAACGAAGATCGCAAGAACATCTGGTATATAGAAACTTTTCAGTTTGTACTTTCGTTATTTTCATTTGTTTTTTTTTATGTTTGTATTTAGCAAAAGGTCAATAGTTGATTTGCATACTTTTACAACTGTAATAAAATGCGTCTAAAATTTATTTATCAAAGCTCGAAATTTCAACAGCTGAAATTGGTAAAGTCGACGAGCTTTTAATAACTAAGTTCACTGAGTACGCATTTTCTGCCGACAGTATTTAAAAAGTTATAATGAAACGCGTTAATTTAAAAATTCATGCCCACTGACGGTTTCAGGGATCTGTCCCTTTTGGATTTACCCGTCTATACTTAGCTACTTATTAAAAATTTTAACATGGGTTTTATATAAATAAATTTTAATTTATTTTTATCAACAATGTCAATGCACGCCATTTTCAGGATCAGACTTTGAAAATATAATCACCTGCTTAAATGCGTTCTAGGTAGTTCTAAATAGGTCTTTAAAAGAAGGTTAACTTGGAGGAAACTTACATTTTCTGATTATTTTTAAATTTGGATAATTATTATTTTTTATGATATTGAAACGCAAACAAGCTGACGGATTTCCTGATGGTAAGAAATTCATGCCGCCTGGAGACACCAAAGGTGGTAATGGTGTGTTGCCAACCTGAAGCCGGGATGTTACGCCTCGAGCCTCGGCGGGATGATAAGCCTATGCTCGCCTTTTACGAACTGCCTCTGCCTCTGAAGGCAGATAGTCTATTCTTCAAAGGAGACCGGACCAACACGGGGTAAACTACTATTCAGATACTGAATACTGCTCAGACTGATGCAAACCAATGTTTACAATCGCCTAGAACCGCTATTAGATAAAGTCTCGTTTAAATCTCAGATACAGACAAAACGACGTAGGCTCTTAAGATGTAATACTTTCTTACAAGATTTGTAAAAGTAAGCATCTTTACTTCCATATCCCCGAAGAGATAGACAAAGGGCACTCACTATTAGCCGAAGGTACCTTGTCTCAAAATGTATGGTTTTTAAACCTATGTATGGTTTTTGGGAACTAATCCAATCCCGGGCAATGTTGTTGTTGTTGGAAAATAGAAAAAAAAACACATTTTGACTATCCCGATCTCAGATTTGATCCCGATACCTTAAATAGACAACACCAACACAGAACAACTAGACCACAAGACCAAAGAGATAATTATGAAATATATATTTTAGAGATTATTAAGAGATAATTTATTAAGAGATATTTTGTTCCAATAAGATGTCTGTCTACTTACTTGTCTTAATTATATACATACCTACTTAATTATATACTATTTTTTACTAAATCTTCAACAAAATTTTATGTAGAATGTAGATATAACATGTTGTTGAAGATTTAGTAAAAAAATATTAATGCACGTAGTTGTGCACTGTAAAAACTTGATGTATACTTATACATAATAATGATAGAAATAGATAATACCTTTAATAAACGCCATAAATTAAATATTAGTTACCAAATGTTTGCTTCTATCAAGAATCGAACCGAAACTCATTGAAGATCGGTGGCTTTAGACGTTTGTACGCTTTCTCACAAAAAAAATTAAACCACGTGAAAATAACGGCAGTACTCAGAGGCGTCAATTATTTTTAAGCAGTAATTAAGTCAACATTTTATATGCGAAATTGTGATTTGTGACTTAATGACGGATTAAATGTTAAAGATATTAAAAATGTTTAAACACGCCTTCTGACAAAGTTGACCTCGGAAGAAACTTTAATTCTGTCTTCCGATTACTACTCATATAAGATTTGTATTAAATCTACGGTCCAGACAACCATACACCAGTGTTTACAACTACCTGGAGCCTCTATTTTCTAACGTCTCTAACGGATGTACTCGGAGTAGTCAATTAACATTTAATATAACTTAGTCACAATTTCGTAAAGAAAATGACTGATGAATTAACTAAAAAGTTAGAAAATGTTTGTTTTCAACTTTGTAATAACAAAAACGTTGCCTGGGATCGGATATGTGCCCGGTTACCGTTGGGCTTGCCACCTATCACATTGTGTCTCTGCCTACGTCCTCGGTGATATGGGCATGAAGAGGCTTTTTTTCTAAGTGCGGTCATCTGTGCAGCATTGACAAATTAACATAATTTAGGCGTAGTAAAACTGCAAAAAGCTCTGACCGACTCTAATTGTATTATTACGTCGCCATTTGATAATTTCAAATTTTAAAAAGTTTTTCAATGTTTAATTTGTTTCTTGAAATAATAAGAAATATTTCTTTTTATTGTTGGTCCGGCTCCACTGAGTAAAATTAAGAAGGTAAGAATTTAAGGATTCCCTAGTGTTGACTCAAGTCTGCTGAACAGAATGAAGCACCTGCCTCTCTGCCAAGCAGCTCGTAAGAGGTGAGCACAGTTTCAAATGAGTCAGTATATGAATTTTAACAAAAGTCATTACTGTTTAAGATATGAAATGTATGTGAAATCACTTTTTTTTATGTTATAGGAAGGCAAACAAGCAGACGGATTTCCTGATGGTAAGAAATTCACGCCGTCTAGAGACACCAAAGGTGGTAATGGTGCGTTGCCAACCTGAGGTCGGGATGTTAGACCTCGAGCAAAAGTAAGTACCGGCTACCTTACCCTCCAAACCGGAACACGTCATGACGTTATGGCGGCAGGAATAGGTAAGGCGGTGGTACCAATCCGGGCAAGTCGCTGCCAAACTCTACCACCTAGTCGGATGTCACGGTGTTAGTGATGATAAGCCTATGCTCGCATTTTACGAGCTGCCTGGCACAGGAAGGCAGATGGTCTATTCTACAAAGGAGCCCGAACCAACACGGGGAACCACCTTGAAATAATGAGCTACTTTTCTAGAACAGAACTATCGAAATCTATTCGTAGTCGGTCGAGTACGTTTACTCGTAAGAAACCCACAAAAAATTTTACGATCGTATCGATGACCTCTTCCTTGTAAGAGTCTTTTGAAAACAACAAATAAGACAAAACTATACATTTGATACCAAAATCACTCGCATGTATTTCGATTAAGTAATGTCTAGTAGCTATGACAAAATATCTCAAAATCAAACAACCTCAGCTCATCCGTTTTATTATAAAAGAAATCAGAGGTTGACGGGAACGGTCGGAGGGGGAAAGTACGCTTTTCGAGGGTTCCCTCTAATCTCTAAGCTAAAAATGTGTAATATAATGCAAAAATGTATAATTTGTCAAATAATTAAAGTTGCTAATGACTATATAAAAGTAATTAATACGGAAGACGTGGCAGCATGGCCTAAAGGTCTCAGTCGGCCCCAGAAAGGGGCAAATTAACTTAAAAAAATTAATAAAAAGAAATCAAATTATTAAAGAATTTGCTAAAGTTGTTTTCATTTTTAAAGTCTTCAACCACTGAATGTTTGCGAGTAATAACAAGCATGATGTTGAATAAACAGCGAACAATCTTGTTATCGTCAGTTCAATACAAAGTATTGTATTGAAATTGGTTCGATACAAAATAGTAAAGCAGCTCGAGTTGGAAACGCGAACTCTTCGCCCCAGAGGAAATCACCGCGCCGCTCAATATACCACTTCCGGGTCGCGCTGCGTCGGCTGACACACTACAGATATACAATTTCAATGATGTAGTCATATTGTATAACTCCATCTTTTTTATGTGAGAGGTCAGTGATAAAATTTACGACTCTTCTGATGATAAAAGACTACCGCGGCTTACAGACGCTATAGATGTACTCTACTTTGTCCTGAGGCCGGGATATCAGGCTTATGACAGATTCATTATGGCGGCAGGAATAGGTAAAGCTGTGGATCCCTACCCGAGCATATTGCTGCACAGCACTCTACCACCAGTATTGTGCAGCAATGTGCAGTGGTCGTGCTGGTAATGAATAGTCCATAAGACAAGACCAAGAATTTTAACCTGTTTCGCCTGTTACGTGCGGCCTGGCAGAGAGGCAGTTAGTCTATTTTACTCAGCGATGCCACACCAATGGAGCAGACCAACAAGCAAAAAAATATTTCTAACTAGCTAGCGCCCGTGGGATTTCTTTTTCCATAATAAATACCTACATAAAGTAAAGAAATTTCTTTTGATGAAATACATAACATTAGCATTTTCAAAAATCACATGATATCAGTAGTATAAAGTATCTTCACACCAATAACCCCCAAAATGGTAGGCAGAGGAATATACAACCAGAACACCCACTTAGCTTTTGATAAAATACATAACATTAGCATCTTCAAAAAACACATATCAGTAGTATAAAGTATCTTCACACCCATAACCCCTAAAAGGTAGGCAGAGGTATATACAACCATAGTACCCACGAGTAGCTGAAGACACTTCGTCCCACAATAAACCTATCCTTTTCTGGGATATGGGCGTGAAGAAATTTTTATTAAAATCAAAGAGGCGCTAAGAAATTTCCGAGAAATTTAATTAGAAGCTTGTAAAAGGTGCTTGGCTGTGCTCTGACTTACCATCCATCTCCCTCTAACATAAAATTAAATATCAACTAATAAAATATAAAAAAGGTTCATAAATAATGTTAAACCATACATTTTAGTTCATAGAACATACAATCACAAATGAGGACAGAATAGGGTTAATAGAGGTCTGCGTGTCTCCGTCCGTGCCAACAAACGAGTGTTTAATCCAGTGGAGCTGCCCTTTCCGGACCATTGGGCTAATGAGGCTTGTCCTCGAATGCCTATAAATAGATCAGCTCGTTTGTGTCAGCTGTTTGTCCGATACCTTTATGTTGCTGACGCTTGGGCTGATCGTTCAAGACGTGAATCAGCAGGAATACATGTGGCCTAACAAGATATTATTGATTTAGGTATAACAAATAAATACTTAATACCTTTGGGCAAATTACATAAATTGATCTGAACTTACCAAAAAGTAAGCGATGGTACCACGTGTTTGTGATGTGTCAGTCAAATTTACTAAAGGAAAGGTCAGTGGACAAGCACGCGTCTTTATTTTTATATGATATAGGAAAGCAAACAAACAGCCGGATTTCCTGATGGTAAGACGCCGCCTAGAGACACCAAACGTGGTAATGGTGCGTTGCCAACTTGAGATCGTTAGACGTTATGACGGCAGGACTATTCCTGCCTTACCTATGTAAGACGGTGGTACCAATCCGGGTGAGTCGCTGTGAAACTCTACCACCTAGTAGGATGTCACGGTGTTAGTAACGGTAAGCCTATGCTCGCCTTTTACGAGCTGCCTGGCAGTAAAGCTGATGGTCTATTCTGCAAAGAAGCCCGGACCAACGCGGGGAAAAATGTTTAAATGTTTTTTTTCTTAAAGTTATCCTTATAAGAAGTAATGTGTTAAGTCTTTTATAAATTAAATAAATAATAAATACATTTAACATTAATTTGTACAAACGAAACGATACAAATGAATACAAAATTAGATTAGAGATTACTCGACGTGAAAGACGACGAATTGTTTAATCCCTGGTGGATAGAAGGCTGACCCTTCCGAGTCAGTGCCCAAACGCCTTGTTTCAAATCACTGCCTCTAAGTGTGTGCTCAATAGCCTGTGTCAGATTGTATTTAAGCCACCTTTCTGATTGTTTAACAAACTTATGTACACATACATATTTATCTTCACGCCAAGTTCCTTACGAAAAAGTCAGAGAGTACCGAGACAAACTTGATATTGTTGGGTACTTTACACAATATTGGTACAGTTACACATTGCATATCTGCGCTTTGTACAACTAAAAGCCGTGAAGTCAGTCGCGAAATAATTGTAACTGATTTTTTTTAATATACCAGTTGATATTTATTGTGTTTCCAAGTAATATATTTATGGTTCTACTAGTTATTTACTCGTAACTTCTTCACAGTAATACTCGTAGTTACTTCGTACAGCAGTTTTAATCAATTTAATTTCCATATAAAAATTTTATCCCCATTATTTTTTAACTCTAGTCCTTACCTGTTTTTTAAAATCTGTAGAAAGGTTTATAAATATTTGTTAGTAGAAACCTAAATTGCCAATTATATAAATATAAATAAATAAAAATATCTCTGGACAAGTAACACAAATTCTATCTAACCCCAAAGTAAGCAATTTATATGCTTGTGTTATGGGTGTTAGTCAACAATACTGATACATAGAAATACTTAAATAGATACAAGAATAAATTTAATAAACACCCAGACCCGGATATGCAGACATGTAAATGTTCATCACACAAATGCCTGTCCCCGTCGGGAATCGAAGCCGAGCCTCGCGGTTGGTCGGCGTAGTTAGGCGTGTACGCTAGCCACTCGACCAACGAGGCGGTCAAAATATCCAATGATATTACCATGAGTTTACGGTCTGAGGCCTTACCATGAGTTTTCGGCTTGTCAAGTTTACGATACTCGCTACCGTCTCTGTAAATTATTTGTATGAAAACTTTGAACAGCGCCTCCAGTGGTAACTAAGAGAAACACATTTTTAGACCAAAAGAGTCATAGATTTCGACACCGAACGTAATCTATACAAACTCATGGTAGAGGCTCTGAATAAATTTAAGAAATACTCAGACCCGGATATATAGACATATCGCACATATCGCATCACACAATTGCCGACCCTCGTCATAAAACGAACCCCAGCCCGTGATTACTTGGTGGAGTTAATAGTGTACACCAGCCACTCGACCACCAAGGCGATCATAAAAATTTGTCCCCCAGCATCTGCATGTTTTGACGAGATAACCAAGTAGAGCCCGTGTACTAATACTGCTCTGACAAATGAGTAACAAGTAAAATATGCATGTAAGCTATCGCACACATAACATTGATTTATGCTAGTTGTTATGGTTGGCTCTCCTTAACGATTTGAACATTTTTAATGTGGATTTTTCAAAGCTGACATGATCGAAAAAAACTTAGCGTTACGTTACGGTAAAGTTTTATCGGGGATTATTGCTTTTATTTCTAACTTTATGATAATTATTATATCATTTGTGTCGTCTTTTGACCCCTTTCATTACAGACAAATGTTTTGAATATAACATTTTAACCACAAAATTAGAAATCAGGTTAGAATGAAAACGTACCATTTGTAATACAGATGTAACAAGTCAAAGTATTCCGCTAATTTTCGAGATTACCACCTCTAAAAAGACAGGAGTAGGAATAGTTTTTTTAAATAAAATCTTGGTAAGTGAACTACAAACGGATATTGCAAAATTATTTGTCTCGGTCTTCGCCAGATATTTGACAATGTAAAACTTTTGCGAGCTTAAACGCGTTATATCGTAGCGCAATATTATGAGTGAAATACGAGTGTTACAGCGAGAATATTCGTAGAGCGCCATTTAATACACATAGCACTAATAACGGCGTATTTACAATTCCTATACTTTGGTATACAAAGCTAGACAGGTTTATCAGGATCGTGAGGTCTGGCACTCGATACTCTCTGCTCAGGGACTCGGCGTGAAGCTATGTATGTATGTATGTATGGTATACAAAAAGTAGGAGCCATAATTATCAAAAAAAAAGTATCTATATCCCCGAAGAGGTAGGCAGAGGTACAACCAGGGCACCCACCACTTGCCGAAGATACTAAGTCCCACAATGTGATAGGTGGCAAGCCTATCGTCAACCGGGCACATATCCAATCCCGAGCAACATTTTTTTTATATTAGAAAATTGGAAAAACCCAATTTTCTTTTTGTTGCCCGACCCGGGATTCGAACCCGGGACCTCATACAACTGAACCGCTAGACCACAGAGGCGACATTACCTAATTACTTTCCTATGAGAGAGGTTAGCTAACAAACACACGCGTCCTGATGATAAGAGATTATCGTGGCTTATAGAAACGATATTATGTTAAAGGTATGTCGCTATCCGGGATGTTAGGCCTATTCTGCAAGTCTATTGGCTACCCTACCCTCCAGACTGGAACATGACGAAGTCATTATGGCGGCAGGAATAAGTAGGGCGGTGGATTCCTACAACCGTTGTTCCACCAGTAGCCTATTTGGTACTGACCTACATTTTACCCAGTGCACCGTTACCCTTACGAGTTGCCAAGCAGAGAGGCGTACGGGAGGATATTCTACTCAGCGGACTAAATTTCCGTGTCCTTCTTAACGAAATAGTTCATTAAAAGTTGGAGATTAATTTCATTAGCACTTTAAGTGACAAACAGGAAGACCATATAGATGACAAATACAAAACACGTTATTTGACAGCTATTTGATGTACACTTTACCCAGTGATCAACACTAATAATTTAAATGCAATAAAACTGCAAAAAACCGACTTCAAATTCGGAATATATTTGGTTTTCTCATGAATGCTAATGTAGACCTGGACCAAATTATGATAGGACCACCGCGAGAGTATAGGCTTTCAATTAAAAAAACAATTTTGAAAATCCGTCCCCAAACAACGGAATAATCGAGTAACATACATACAAAAAAAAAACGGGTCGAATTGAGAACCTCCCCCTTTTTTCGTCTGTTGAAAAGATACACAATCAGCCCCCTGGTGTACATCGCATTGTGAGGGCGTCAGAGAAAATGTGTATATTACGGGGGATGTAAAACTGCCGCCCGCCGCGCGATCATAAACTTAGCGTCCATAAAATCGGCGAACAGCTCTGTAAACACGCTTCCTACAGCTTTACCACAATTGGATGGTAAATACTCCTCGCTGTGAACCTCCGCCGATCACGAGAATCAAATGCGTACGTTTATTATTATATGATGAAATAAAAAACCGATATTATCGCCTTAGAATTTCGATTGTGCGGTCTACCACACATATCAAATATTTATTTCATGGGATTATTATGGTATGAGAGACTAGGGAGACGATAGTATTAGTCTTGCTATTGCCGTGTATTGATTTTGAGCCTAATCTACGCCATTCGCAACAGAGAGATCAGAGAGAAAATTAAAAGAAAACGCTAGTGCGTAAAGTAAAGGACATGCTCCGTTAACTCACTCTTCATCATCATCATCAGCCGGAGGACGTCCACTGCTGGACAAAGGCCACAAGGCGCAAAGAGCGCCACAAATCACGGTCACCAGCCGCTTGTAACCAGCGCCTCCCCGCGACTTTGACCAGGATATCAGTACTCCGGGTGGGAGATCGTCCAACACCACGTCCTACGGTGGTTGGGCCGCCACTCGAGAACCTTTCTTCCCCAGCGGTGAAGTAACTCACTCATGTGAAAATAAAATTAGATGAAACAGATGCACACCGCGAATGCAAATGCGGATGTGGGCACCGAGGACACCGAAGTTAACATTTACCAACCAAACCGTTCTGGTTTTATCCAAAGTGGCGTCAAGGCTCTCCTTTACATATACCCAATTGACTTATTTCATTCAATATATAAACACATTTTAATAATTACAAAAACAACTTTTACCATTTTTCCTCTCGATAGCGCCAAAACTTAATTTAGATGGGTGAAGTAGTTGTAGGTACTAACAGGAAATCTTTGAGTTTATTTCTCTATCAACACTCTATGAAACAGTACATGAAAATATGTATTTCGTATTAAATTAAAATATAATACATATTACTTCTTATTATAATTTCTACTTATCTAATATTCAAAAGAGTGTCTATATCATTTTATGAATTTATTACATCAGAACGGCTAAGCCAATTTAAATGAATTCTAACATAGGAACTGATTAGATCTTTGTAAAGTACATAGGTTAAATTTTATTTCAATATCTCTTTGCGGGCGAACTTAGAACTTAGTAAAAGTACACGGGGAACTTTGCATAAATACAAAGTCATTAATAATACTCAGAAAAAAAATGAAAATCTTGCATATTTTTTCAGTTTTTACAATAGCTTATTCTAAATGTAACTCCAAAGCGCGTTTGCCACAGTTGCTTTTTTTATCATCAGGAGACCCATGTATTTATTTGCTGTCTAATGAAATAAAAAAGTACAACATGTAGTTTAACAAATCTTTATGTATATCTAAATCAAGTGAACAAAGTTGCGCGACAGCTAGTCCAATAATAAATTTCCTGAAATAATAATAGCACTCTTATACTGTCGCAAATAAAATATATTCGTTTTTATTTCGTATTTAATTATAATATATATTAATTATTGCGATAATTGTCTGCACCGTAAAGTACTTGACGGCTGACGCTACCACAGTTAATAAGCTGCCTTCACTTGGCGTCGATTTGTTGGCACCGACCAGCTAGCGCTGCAGCGAGCACTCACGTCTTTTACAATTATCAGCTAATAGGAACATGTGTTGGGACGTGGGAGGTATACTGAAGTAGCCCAATTTAACACTTTCATTTTGGAAATGTAAGGGAAACATTTATTTAACTCTGTTGAATGATTTTTGTAGAATTAAAATTATGGATTCTCGTCACATTGATACCAAATAAAACACAACCTGTGAAGTGTGAAGTTTAATCGGCAATAAAACATTAAATTGTAATATTTTTGACTAATTTCGAATCGGATCGGATAGGCGAGTGTCATCATTTCACACTGTTAACCGATTTTAGTATAACGTTATGGAGACAAGAAATGTCACGCTCTGCACCAGCATAGCCGCTGTGATAATTGCCGATCAATTATATTAAGATAATTCACAATGAAAGTGACTCCACTGAGAAGCAGGCATGCCAGACGAGCTACCTGTAACTCTTGCAAATAGAAAAAATAAATACATACGTATATACATACATATCTTCACGCCAAGTCCCTTACGAGGTAGCCAGAGAGTATCGATCAGAGAGTAGCAGAAAAAATATGTTTGTGGAAAATCTCTTTACAAATAATTGTACAAGTATCCATGTGGAAGAGTACGCTTTCCAGCAAAAATACTTTCAACGCGAATTATTTCACAATTTAGCAAACGTATAGTAGGTACTAACGTTATATCAGGTAAATATTTACTATCCGGTGGTAGTTTAAAAAATGTACAAAACTTTATTCTATAATTTTTTTTCTGATTCTGACACCCTTCAAACAGCACGACTAAGTAAGGTGGTGCATTCCTATCGGGACAAGTTGCTGCACAGCACTCTACTTATGGTCTTATTGGTGTACTAAACCTGTGCTCACCTATTAAAATTGCCCGGTAGGGAGACAATCGACGTATCCCAATGGAACCACAGTAGTATGGGGAGAAGCAATATGGTGAACATATATTTTTTAAACGTATTTATCACGTTAATTCTGCGGAGCACGAAAAATGTCTCGTATAAGTTGTAGTGACAAAAGGTAAGAAATATAAAACTAAACGCATCGTTTCATTTAGGTAAACGAGCCGTCAACGGTAATGTATTAACCCTTGTAGCTATTGACGAAACGTTGATAATATTAATCTAGTGACACGAAGCCACGGTAACGGCACGTCCTGTGATAATGGGGTCACAATGATCCGCGGCCCCACTAATGCACATAATTGAGAAGCCCACACCTCCCGACCCTACATCCTAATATCATTACACCTGACAGTAAGTCACACACAGTATATAATGGTGTCTGATTTTCAACCAACGTTTTTTTTATCTTAATGACATAAGACAGCGAATAACAGCGAAGCTCCCAGCTCTCCTGATGTTGTGGGACTATCGTAGACAGAGGATTCAATCCCGGGCTTCGGGATCCCGGGATCCCGGTCATATTTTAGTCCCGAAATTTTCGGGATTAAGTTTCATAATATACGAGGGCCAAACTGAAAGTTTTTAGAACTGGCAACTTAAAAGCATTATATTAAAAAAATAAGTTTAAATTTTGAAAATAGAACTCTTTACCAATAATATTGAGTATACATTTCATTCATTTGTCATTTGTTTTACGATTTGGCGGCAAACTGAAAATTGTCTGTGCACGTCAGAATGAATTTAAGCCGAGAACTTTTCGTGCAATGATTTTTTATGACTTTCGATGTCATATAAGTCAACAAGAAAGTTATGATAGACTTCGATTGGCTTTTCACGATGAAGCCCCATCTCGTGCCACAGTTTACAATTGGTTTAATGAATTCAAACGTGGTCGAACTAATCTCACCGATGATTTGCGTGAGGGACGGCCTTCTACAGCGACGACTGAAGACAATATCAGTGTTGTGCGGCGTATGATAGAGACTGACAAAAGAGTGACCTATCAGCAGATTCGGACAAGTCTAGGCATAGGTATGAGTCAAGTGCACAAAATCCTCCATGAACATTTAGCGGTCAGGAAGCTTTGTGCCTGCTGGATACCGCATAATTTGACCGAGGCTCAAAAACTCCGCCGTGTTGATTGGTGCCGAGAAATGATCCAAAAATTTAACGGAGGTGACTCAAATGCTGTGTTCAACATACTAACGGGTGACGAAAGCTGGATTTACTGTTATGATCCAGAAACCAAAAGACAGTCTGCTCAGTGGGTGTTTCCTTCCGAAGAGTTGCCAACTAAAGTGAAGAGAGGTCGAAGTGTTGTAAAAAAGATGGTGGCCTCGTTCTTCGGAAAGACAGGTCATTACGCGACAGCTGTCTTAGAGGATCAGAAAACGGTTAATGCAGAGTGGTACACTAACAACTGTTTGCCACTTGTCTCGGAAAAAGTTCGAGAGAAACGATCTCACAGCAGGATCCTCCTTCATCACGACAATGCCTCGTCGCACACCGCCAGGCAAACGATCGACTATTTGGCGACCTCAGACGTGGAATTACTGGGTCACCCGCCGTATAGCCCCGACCTCGCACCCTGCCATTTTTATTTTGCCGAAAATAAAAGAAAAACTTCGAGGAAAACATTTTATGGACGCCGAAGAAGCAGTGGCTGCGTTTCAAAACGCCGTCGAAGAGACCCCTAAGGCCGAGTGGGCAAGGTGCTTTTCTCAATGGTTCCATCGAATGCAGCGACGTATTGATGTAAATGGACGCTATTTTGAAAAGTTATAATAAAACTAATAACTTGCTAGAATGCTTAGTTTTTGATTTTCTAAGAACTTTCAGTTTGACCCTCGTATATGACTTCATATACAGGGTAGCATTTAAAGCACCAACCAATTTTTGAGAAACGGTTCGAAATCGATAGCACCTTCGATCTATGAAAATAAAAATATAATTTTTATCCGACGCAAAATACAAGCATGGTTATAACATGAACAAATCATTAAACTGGTATCACCGACCGCAGTCGCATTTGCAGACTGGTGACGACATGACTAGTAGTAGATACGACATAACATGACAAGTGAAGCATTTTTGGCGGATTTTTTAAATGAATGTTTATAAATGTAAGTGTTACAATTTGGTAATAATTTTTAAAATACATTACCATTTAGGCCCCACCCCATTTACCATACCCCCTTATACTAAAATTTGGCCGATCCTTTCAAAGTTACCCTGTATAATGTACTAGAGTAGCTTTCCTGTGGCAATGGTGTCAAGATTAGTAGATATGACACTGACAATATAGCGGCAGGAATAGACAAGGCGATGGATTCCCACTCGCGCAAGTTTCTGCGCAGCAATTTATCACCTAAGGTCTTATAAATAACGAGTGTGAATTAACTTCCTTTGCTGGCCTCTTGCAAGCTCCCAGGTAGAGAAACCTATTATAAACAATTATTAATGGTCTATTCTTAACCGTGGATACGGACCAATACTCTCCGTATATCCAAGGCTAAGAATCAAAACGGAAGATCTCAATTTAAAGTGCATTTTTACGTGCGTGCCTGAGTGCCTTTGTGCGTGTCTGTGCGTGTTTGAGTAAACGTGTGTTTCACCCGTTGCGGATGATTTTGATGCAAATATGCTTAACCGTTCAGATAATTACTATTATAAGTTCTTACAATCGGAAACGGTACATGGAGAAGAGATCCGGCACTTAGTATTTCAATAAAATCAATTCTGCCGCACCCTGCGTAACTACGCACTCCTCCGTGAAAATATAATGATGTTGGTTCCATAAATACACGAAACCATTATAATATCAGAGTTTGGAATTATTTGAAAATATCAAACATTTGTTGCCATTTCGTTAGTAAATAATACGTAAATGGAGGATTTATACACAAATACCACAGTTCAGTTACGAAATATAAATGATAAATTAATATACTCGTATTTTTGTGTTTCATAACGGGGAGAGGTAGTGAAATCTTCTTATTCTGATGGGAATATGGATTCGTGGCATATAGTTATCACCTATGTCGTAATAATCAGTGTCCTGTAGTCGGAGAAATGAGTACTAAGTATTACAAACAATATGCCAGTTCTTACTTGTTAAACCTGACATGACAGTGCCAAACTACAACCCTTACGAAATAACTACGCACCTCGCGCTTTGGCGTCAATTATCATTTTCATTTTTCATTCATTTATAATTTTTTCACGTTGATAAAAGATCGGTTTGATAACGGTAACAAAGATGCTATCGCTACTGACGCTTGCGGCGAATGCGGCGCGCCGCAGGGGCAGCGGGAGAGGGGTCGCATTTTTTAAATAAATTCTTCAATTGCTTCTGGAAAATTTCCTAATATTTGGAAGGAGGCCTTTGTGATTCCTTTACCTAAAAAGTCCAATCCTGAACAGTTTTTAGACTTTTGGCCCATTTCTATTTTACCATTTATCTGAAAAGATCGTCTTGTCTTTAATAAAATTAGCCTACATTTCATAAAAATAACCTTTTTAATCCTTTACAATCCGGTTTCAGTTCCGGTCATAGTACGACTACTGCTTTGGTTAAGATAACTGATGATATTCGTCTTGCAATGGATAGCAAAAACTTACTATTCTTACCTTGTTAGATTTAAGTAATGCTTTTAACACAGTATACCATGATATAATGTTAAGTCTTTTAAGGTCAGTTAATTTATCTTCTGTAGCAATTGATTGGCTTCGCAGTTATCTGCAAGGTCGCTGGCAGAGGATTCGATATGCAGATTTATACTGTGAATGGTCAGACATAGTAACTGGCGTACCTCAGGGTGGTGTTCTATCTCCTTTTCTGTCTCCATTACTTGTCATGTTTTGTCTTTCTACCATATGTATGCAGATGACCTTCAAGTTTACTCTCATGCTGCTTTCGAAGATTTGCATTTTGCTTTTGATAATACCAATTTAGATTTGGCTTCTATTTGTGAATGGAGTACAAATTACGGCCTTAAAATTAATACGAAGAAGTCACAAACTACAATTATTGGTAGCAGTAAGCTTATTTCACGCATCGATTGGAATTCGTTACCATCAATTACGATCAAAGGAGAGTATACCTTTTTTCTAAAAACGTCAAAATTTGGGTATCTATCTTGATAACACATTATCTTGGGATTTTCAAATAAAAGAAATCTGTTAAAAGTTATACGCTTCCTGGAGCTCTATGAAACGCCTGAAGAATATCTTGCCCATACCAACTAAAATTGCTCTTGCGGAGTCATTACTTATCCCTTTGTTAGATTATACTGACGTAAGCTTTATTGACCTTAGAAAGGATCAATTAAATAAACTAGAACGTTTACAGAATATCTGTATAAAATTCATATTTGGTTTGCGTAAGTATGATCATGTGTCGAAATTTGCTTGACTTTAAAGTGGCTTCCTATTGAACTTCGGCGTAATGCTCATGTTCTCTCTCTGTTATACTGTGTTCTGTTTGACCTTAAATCCCCGAGTTACTTAAAAGATACATTCCATTTTTTCAAGTATGATGTTAAGGGTTTACGTTTTGCTCAAAATCTGTGTTTGCGTATTCCTCAACATCACACAAATTTCTATGGGCGCTCTTTTGCTGTGAAGGCTGTTAAGTTATGGAATAGTTTGCCAACTAATATAAGACTTGCACAAACGTTGACTACTTTAAAAACTTTAGTAAAAGTACATTATTTGAAAAGCCAAAGTTGTGCTTGTGATGATTAATGTGGTATTTACTTCTTGGTCTTAATTTGAAATGGTGTATTTTGTTTATATTAGTTTAACATTTATACCATTTTCGTTTTTGTTTTTCTCCTTACTGTTATTATCAATATTTTAATATTATGCTGAAGTTTTTTTGTATGTTTAATCTCTTTACCTACTGAACCTTTGTTTATATAATCTCCTTAGACGAACAGGTTGTCTGGTAGAAATCGCTTTGTTTGGCGATAAGACCGCCTTTTGTGTACTATAAACTATAATAATATGCTCTTGTTAACACTTAATTGTACCATTTTGTAATAAGTTTAATTGTGCACAATAAAGAGTTCATTCATTCATTCATTCATTCACATTTAAAATAAAAACATGTATTTAACATCATATCGCTGTCTGTTCTTAAATATACTTAAATCTTTAAAACTACGCAATGGATTTTGATACCTTTTTTTATAGACAGAGTGACCCAAGAGGACAGTTTATGTGTATAATAATAAAATGTAAATTTGTCCACCCGCGCGAAGCTGGGAAGGGCTATTAAGTAATCTATTTGAACAAATTCAAACTAACAAAATTACATAAAATTACTGTATTTCATGTATTTCGCAGTTAAATTGCAAAACCCGTAAATACTTTCTTTTATTTAATGTCTATTTGTAGTATTAAAAATTTGTAGTATTAAAAAACACTAAAATAATCTCATAGTCACTGTTATTTTAGTGTCGTACAAAGAGTTTACCAATGCTACGTAATAAGAGGCGAGACTTCCATAGATACATAGCAAACCCAAATTTTGAATGAAGTTTACTTAAAGTGACACATGTCACTTGACATAACATGGTGAAAAGGTATAACCCGTATAATTTGAATGTAAGTCTAAAGGCATTCAGATATAAGGCAACTAGTGTCATACGATTTAGGCGAATAAAAAACATAGCAAACTTATTATTTTTCATATGAAAGTTGTGCCAAACTGGTGTCGTATATCGGAGGAAGCTTACAATATACCAATACCTAAGTCATTTAAATCGGAAGATGTTCCTATACTCATACTACATACAAAGTCCCTTGCGTGTGACTGGGTAATAAAAACCACTCCTTGACGTACGTATTCTATTTAAAATATAAAATCGTCAATACATATTATAAAACAAAGTCCCCCACCCCGTTTGTCTGTCTGTCCGCGATTTACTCGAAAAGTACTGAACGGATTTTCATTCGGTTTTCGACATAAATAGAACAATTCTTGAGGAAGGTTTTAGTGTATAGTACCTAAGTTTATGTTTTGTACAAACCAACGGTATTACAACGATATTAATTTAATATGTCGGCAACCAAAAAACCGATCGGGAGCTTCTCGAAAACGCTGCCAAAACCTTTTGAGTTTCAACAAAACAATGTATGGTGGGATTTTTCCACTTCGATAGATCTCAAAAAAGGTAAGCGGTAGTATATGTCAATCTTTAAAGAATAACCGTTGCGTTTACTTAAAACAGTAAAATGAAGGGTTACTTTAGAACATATTTTTAACAATACGGTATTAACCCTTAATCAAATAAATCTATTAGATACGTTATGCGTGTAATTTAGATCAAAATTGCTTTTTACACTATCAGAAAAAAAATTAAAAACTAATGAGTTATCAAAAAGTTAAAATCTCCGGGCGCAAAATTGAATATCGTTAAAGCGTAGCAAAGACATGCGCGCTATTGCATTCCCCCCATGCGTAACAAACATCCATACTGACATCCTGACATCCAGACATACTCACAAACTTTCGCATTTACAATATTAGTAGGATTTTTATTCTTGAATAACCGAAGCGAAACGAGGGCGGGCAGCTAGTTCTATTTAAAATATAAAATTGTGGAGTTATATTAAAACTCTCTAGAAATTAAACTCTTAGTTATCGCTTACTTCTAACCTTCTGACCTCCGACCCCTAGGCGGCCGTCAAGATAAAAGAACCAGTTAAATTTATAGACGTCATGGGATTCAACAAATGACTGTTTCTTCATTAAACGTTAATAGATTTCTAGAAAGCACTTGACCTGGTTTCTTCATTTGTTGCTATTTTCAAAAGCTTTTAATTTTTGTCTAAAATGAGATTACTTTTTAAATACTGAAAGCCAGTTTTATAACTTTTTTTACAAATTATACAAACTGAATCTAGCCCCAAAAAAAATTAGTGTAGTGTTAGGTAATAGGTGTTGGTTAGCAATATTAAGATACCTTATAGAATAAACTTAATAACAACGACCAGATTCGAATATGAAGATATGACCGCCTCGTTAGCCGAGTGGCTAGCGTACACGCTTAACTATACTGACCAACGGCGAGGCTTGGGTTCGATTCCCGACGTGGGCAGGCATTTGTGTGATGAACATTTAGATGTCTGCAATTCCGGGTCTGGGTGCTGATTAAATTTATTCTGGTAGCTATTAAGTATATCTATGTATTAGAATCTTTGGCTAACAGCCATAACAAAATCACATAATTTGCTTGTTTTGGGGTCAGATTCAATTTGTGTAACTTGTCCAGAAATATTCATTATTTTTTATTTTTTATTTAGATGTTCATCTCATAAAAGACTGTACCCGTCGCAAATCGAACCCGAGAACGCAATTTGTTTATTTTTTTATGTGTATACATTAACTCCTCGACCAAAAAGCGGTTATCTTCATATAATCTCCACTTAACTACCGCGTTTTAAACTTTATCATAAAAATACACAGAGAGCTATTGTAACAACGGGTTGCGTTTTTAGCCCACTTCCTACAAAGCTAATTTTCTAATAAGAAAAAAAGTATCTTCACGCCCATATCCCCGAAGAGGTCGGCAGAGACACAACCAGGGCACTTACGAATAAACGAAGACACTAAGTCCCATAATGTGATAGGTGGCAAGCCTATCGCCAACCGGGCACTTATCCAATTCCGAGCAACGTTTTTGCATTAGAAACTTGAAAAAACCCAATTGTCTTTGTTGCCCGACCCGGGATTCGAATCCGTGACCTCATGCAGTCAACTCCAACAACTGAACCGCTAGACGACAGAGGATAATAAGATTTTTATAAATAATAGTTTGTCGGTCAGTCTTGAAAGTACCGTTCAGGCAAGACACTCGTCATCATCATTTAAACTGTTGAAAATGTCAAAAACACTTTTTTATATCGTGCTTCTGTTATCGTTATGGATAGAATTTTAATGTTTTGTAATTAATATTTGCATATCAGGTGTGGGTCTCAAAAATTGGCAACTACTACTACTACTACTGGCTACTAGGTGGTAGAGTTTCGCAGCGACTCGCCCGGATTGGTACCACCGCCTTACCTATTCCTGCCGCCATAACATCGTGACGTGTTCCGGTTCGAAGAGTAAGGTAGTCGGTAAACTTACTTTTGCTCGAGGCCTAACACCCTGACCTCAGGTTGGCAACGCAACATTACCATCTTTGGTGTCTCTAGGCGGCGTGAATTTCTTACCGCCAAGAAATCCGTCTGCTTGTTTGCCTTCCTGTAACATAAAATAGAACATATTTCGATAGCAAGTAGGTGCCAGCCTGAAGCATAGTTGTCACCGGGATGATAATTTTAGACATATTCCCAGTTCCCGTAATTCTAAAATTTTGAGTGTATAATTCCCTTAAATGGTTTGAAAAAAAATGCACCAGCCTATTCTGCAGGTTATTTGTCAGAAGAGTATATTCTCTGACAGTCTGACAAAGCGTTTGTCAGAAAAGTATTTCACAGAATTACTCATTACTAAAGCATCCGACTAACATCCGAGGAAACGTATTTATGATATAAATTTATATTCGGGATAGCTGGAACGCAGGCTAACAATACAGTACCTATTTTTAACCGACTTTAAAAAGAGGTAAGCAATTCCACTGTATGCTTTTTTAATACTTTACGCGACTGCTCGGCCAATAATGATTTCGATTACATTCTTACACCGGTCTTTTACGAAATTCATCTATGTTGATGACTTAAATAATGATGTCACTAACACAGATTGTAAATTAATATATTGTTAAGTAGAACTCAAAAATGACGAATTGTATCATAATAAATTTTCCAAGGGAGTCCTGAGTTATCTTTCGGAAGAAGAAATTATCAAAGTCCGACATGGTAATGAAATAAATGGAGTAGATATTTTGCAGTTATACTATACTTGAATAGGGATGAAACGATACGAGTATGTCCAAGTAGGTACTCGATACTTTTCTCCGATAGCAAGTACATTTTAGTATCGATACTTTGATATGACGTATCGAGTAGGTATTGGCTAAAAGTACTCATATTAGTAAATTTTATGGTTTTCGGAAATTGAAATAATGGATGTTTATCTTTTAATATTGATAAAAAACGTTTGTCGTAAATTGAAGTTTCTGAACGCATCGTAGGCTTAGTTTTGTGTAATTAGCATCCTTGGCAGTTGACAAGTTTGTTTGTCTATGCCCATAAAAAAATTAACCGGAAGACATTTACAAATGTTGATTTTCTTGAGCAGCATTACGAAAATAGATTTTTTTCATAAATTATTTTGAAAATGACATGTTGTACTAGGGCTTACCTGCAACGCTTATCGTCGGGAGTAACTTAAAAATTGTTACTTAACGTAAGAATATTATTATTACTTTTCAAAAAGAATACCAATACTTGTTAAGGTTTTCACTAAACATTTCCAAAACCGATACAATACTAGTAAATATCGATATTTTGTAATCGATACTTGACGACCGATACCAGTTTTGAGTATAAGCATCGATACCCCAGTGGTATCGTTTCATCCCTTCTCTTGAATTATATAACCACATACAAGTTCGCGAGATAAAGCGTATTAACTATACAGTCTAGTAAACAATATAATGTTTATTGCCAAAGATCGTCTTTAAGGGTCCATGTATGCTAAAATACGTCAGCAGTATAATGTTTTTTTCATACAAAATAATCATGGATCTTGACGGCAAAAATACACAAGATTAGCATTAATATGCTTTATAATACTAGTGTTTCCAAGACACGATTCATTTTACTTTGCTCGATAGAAAAAAATCCAAAAGTTAACCCTTTTTTGAAAGCAAAACCTAACTGTCTATTTCAATTATGAAAATATCGACACCAGATTTAAAATAAACATAGATAAGTATTATACCTAAAAGATAAGTGTTTCAGTTTTTAATTTTTTTTTCAAATTACTTTTATAGTGTCAAAATTAGTGATTTGTCGATTGAGACATTTACTATAGAACGCAATATTTCATAATAATCATGGAACGGGGGAGTATGGCGATAGGCTGTTCTGGCTGACTAAGTGTAGGGCCTTAAGTAAAAAATATGTACTGTCCGTTTTGTACCCTAGAAAATAAATCGTATCACGTGGCAAATTCGCATATTGAAGCGAACAGTAGCCAATTAGGACAAGGGTTGTAAGCTCGTACTACAGTTTGAACAAATTAATGGAGCTCAGTCGGAGTGGGCCTTGGTCACGCGAGCGGCCGACACGCGCGCCAGGAGCATGAATGTCCGGGCTACCCTCAACCTTTTGTTCTTGAATACTCTAAATATTTAAACAGTTACTCTTTTCTCTGTTTATAACTGGTTATATTACCTGTGTTATGTGAACATTTTTTATGTAGAAAACGAAAAGATAGCTTTCCAATGTTAACACACAATTATCAACTATATTATACTAATTAATTACTCTGCTCTATTCCATTTTCTAGGGTTAGCTGTAAGAAATCTCTTCACAAGATAAGCTCGCCTATTGTGTAATTTTTTTCCTGAAATTGCTATTTCTTTTGTGTTATTTTACATGTGTACAATAAAGAATTATTATTATTGTTTCTGTTATTACATTTATTATTCCAGAAAGAGTGGAATTGAAAGGAAGTGTTGGTGGTAAAATGAGATCATGTTCCGATGGTTCGGTCATGTGGAAAGAATGACAGATAAGAGATTAACAAAGCAGATGTACTGTGAGAATGCGGATGGATATAAATACCCGGGGAGACCAAGGTTGACATTCCACGATCAAATCGCTCGGATATTATCCATAGGTGGTGTCAAGAGTCTCCGAAACCGTAATGTTTGTATGAAAAGGGTAATAAATATGAAAGAAGCCAGACAGATCTGCCTGGATAGTGAGATTTGGCACTAGATAATATCTGCCAAATAATAAATAAGTGACTTGTCATGAAGATATATATGTACATATATACATACATGATACATGCATTGGGAGTGTGGTTTGTTTGAACGGATCTGCAGTTTACCTGCAGGTTTTAGATGGGTCTTTAATAGCTGCAGCTACCTAAAATGCTATTAGCGCTTCGCTGATTTATAGCTGTGTTTGAGAGTGCGGTAGGCAGTAGACTTGCACAATCGGCCTAATATCTCAGCCATAAGATTGGGACGCACCTACAACACCAACAGTTTCTATAAGTCATGGTTATCTCTTACCATCAGGAGAGGCATGTGCAAACAAGCTGTCGTATTACTAAAATATTAAATTAAAATTGTAAATAAAACCCGACACAAGAACTTAATTTCCCTTTAAAATTAAAAAAAACCGGTTAAACTCCCCACTTTCACCACCCCACAACTTTTAAAAGGCTTAAACAATTTTCATCAAACATGTCTAAGAACACTCAAACATAAGTTACTTTTAATACAAAAAAAAAAACAAATTGAAATCACTGCATCCGTTCAGGAGTTATGATGCCACAGACAGATAGACACACAAACAGACACGTCAAACTTATAGCACCCCTCTTTTTGCGTCTGGAGTGAAAAAAAAACTTGATGGACCGTTACGTTTACCGATACGATGTTTACCCCAGCGGGCGATGGTGTCGTTACAAACCGGCGTCGAAAATAATTAGCAAAGCTAAAAGTTGTGTAAGCTCTTGTATTATATTGAAGATAACATCTCAGTATCGCTAGACAAACAGACCGACTACACCCAGTAAGTTACTGACTGATAGCGTATCGGAAGTTCTAATAACTTAATACAAACATACCTATCTTAATCACAATTTATATCGTGCACCAAGCCGGCACACCTTGATTAATGTCATATCAATCAAAGTCAATATTATATCAGAGTTAATCGGTGTAGGAACACCTGGAATATCAGACATAATAGCTTATATTATGATTCTTAATTTTCACACCCATCATATCATATGAAAGATTACATTAAAATGTTAAAAAAACGCAAAAGTTTGTTTTTTGTCTATCTTTTATGTTGCAATAGAGTAATATTATGTACATAATAGGGTATATCACTATTTTTCCCATACTCGAATGGTCCTATAATATATAAAATATTGTTAAAAGAATCACTTGGCTATTACAAAACCTTCCTGAGTAATAGCAACATCAAAGTTTACATTTTTGGACTTACCGAAAAGATATTAAAGTATATTCGAATGTGACGTTACTTTCCAGGGTTTTGTATACTTCACACAGGAATTTTGTTCAATAGCTGCGTTTCCGAAGTGGTTCTTCAAACACTTTATCTATGAAAAAACCGCATCAAAATCCGTTTTAGTAGTTTTAAAGATTTAAGCATACTAAGGGACGTGGGGGACAGGGGAAGCAACGTTGTTTTATACTCTGTAGTGACATTTTTTAAATTGCAAGGATTATTCATTGGTCATATTATTTTTTAATAATTTAACACTTTAGAAATTGGTTCACCCTTTCAATTTTAAAATATATGGGTGTGCGTATGCATGTGCGTGTGCGTGTGTCTGTGACTGCATGTATGTATGTCTATGGTATCATAACTTTTGAAACGATGGACCGATTTCGATGTGGATTTTTTTCTTTAGTTATTTTAAATGTTAGTAATGACCCATATAATTTATGCCCTCCGGGTATGTTCCGACCGTCCGGGCCGGACATAATACTATATTATATCAATTAATCAAAGCAAAGCTGTAGACGAAACATAACGCTCAGTGTAATAATTTATTAACAAATGTTTTCTCCGTGTTGGTCCGGGCTCCTTTGCAGAATAGACCATCTGCTTTCCTTGGCCAGGCAGCTCGTAAAAAGCGAGCATAGGCTTACCGTCACTAACACCGTGACATCTGACTAGTTGGTATAGTTTCGCAGCGACTCACTCGGATTGGTACCACCGCCTTATCTATTCCTGCCGCCTTAACGTCATGACGTGTTCCGGTTTGGAGGGTAAGGTAGCCGGTAAACTTACTTTTGCTTGAGGCCTAATATCCCGGCCTCAGCTTGGCAACACACCATCACCACCTTTGGTGTCTCTAGGTGGCGTGAATTTTTTACCATCAGGAAATCCATCTGCTTGTTTGCCTTCCAAAAAAAATGTAACATAAACCATCTTACCTTACCATCTGATACGAAACGTGAACTTACACCAGACCTCGTCTCACTTGATTATGACGAAACTGAAAAATTTGTAAATCAAAATAGAATAAAAAAATAATAATAATTGTTATTTACTATATGTTATCACTTACAGTCTTATGATTATTATTATATTATTATGTCCAGGATAATAAGGTATAATTATACCAAGTTTCATCGAAATCGAACCGTTAGTTTTCACGTGATGCCTGAACATACAGACAGACAGACAAAAATTTTTTTAATCACATATTGGGGTTTGGTATCGATCCAGTGCTATTTATTTTTTCAATATTTGATCCTTGAGAATTGACCCTTCTTTAGATTTATTATATGTATACATTAAACAAGATTAAATGTATGTGTTTATTATTATTGTTATATGTAATGTGCTCATACACACACACACATACACACACACTCACGCACACTACTTAAAAAATGTTATGTATAATTTTAAATGATAAAAATGAGTGTTTTTTGTCTTGGTGGTTGAGCGGAGTACCCAGTAACACAGGATATATTTCTTGTACTGGGTCTTTCGCGTAATGCTTAAACTGAACATGTTTACTGAATAAAGTTATTTTCATTTTTTTTCCTTTTTCATTTATATGCTATTTCATTATAATTGGCCTGATTTAATATGCAATTGTAGCTAATGAAATAATTTCTGGATTGACTTGGCACGAATACTTGGTTGTAGACTTTTTGAGAACATTTTCCTTATTACAAATCAAGACATTTAAGAACCGTTCTGTGTATCAAAGAAATTGAAACAGAATTTGGATTGGGAAAACATTCCAAATCCCTGAGAATTGTAATGATTGGAATGCAAATTGTTCACTCTCTCAAAAGGGATTTGTAGATCTTTTTACAGATTTTATAAATGTAATTTCGTTCGTAAAAATCCATTTATACTTTTCTTTAAGAATGAATGAAAAACGAACTTTAATCTCCTTCATTGTATAAAAAAAGAATTAGAAATTAGGAACACGACATTATAGAATTTCTCTTTTCCATTTTTTTGGGTAAAATTTTCGTGTATTTTTTTGTGATATAGGTATTTTTGTAATTTTTGGACTCTTAAGGTAAAGATGGCCGGTAAACTACCGCATGCTCTGGTGCAGAGCCATCCTTATAAACATGGTACATCACACGCGTATAACTTTCGTACGCAGCTTATAATTTATATAAAGAGTCTCCGAATCTGACGTGTTTGTATGAAAAGGGTAATGAATTTGAAGGAAGCCAGACAGGTTTGTCAGGATCGTGATATCTAGCACTCGATACTCTCTGCCTGCCACGTAGGGCAGAGAGTACCACTTGGCGTGAAGATATGTATGTATGTATGTATGTATGTATTATTTTTGCATTGAAAGTGGCTCTGCTGGGAAGCATACTCTCTAGCATACCCACCGGTAACAACCATTTAGAAACTATTTGTTTCTCAAGTACTAAAGTGTGTTGTAGAAGTATTATTAAAAAATGTGTATGCAAAGGAATTCCACCAAGTTCCGACGACGAAAATGTAAATTCCATTAAACTAGTTTTTCTGTGATTAAATAAATCCTCGAATATTGCTAGTCGAACAACGTTAATGAGATGTCACGATTTGGTTGACGACTGCCGACACGAGCCTGCACGAACGGTTAAACCTTTAATAATACATTAATTAGAGAAGGTAATTATTTCCGCTTCAACCAGCGCCAGATTAACAAACTGTCTATGATTTATATAAAACAGAAAACTTTTTTGTGTTTTAAGTAATGAACACGCTAGTACTCTGATAGAGACAACTGCCGCATTTGGGGAAAAAATATCTTTAGGCCCGTATCTCCGAAGGTAGGCAAAGGAACAACCAGGGCACAAAAAAGTAACTGAAGTCACTAAGTTCCAGACTGTAACAGGCAAGCCTATCGCCAATTGAGCACATATCCAATCCCGGTCAAAGTTGTTTTTTTTTTTTAGAAAAATGAAAAAACAAAATTTCTGACTAAGACCTGCGGATCGACTCTTGGGACTTAGTATCTTCGGCTAGTCGTGGGTGGCCTGGTTGTGCATCTGCCTAAATCTTCAGGGATATGGGCGTGAAGATACTTATACATCTTCGATAAATGTCCAAACTTTATTCATTTAAATATGACTCACATTCAACCAAACATTTAGTAAACTGTTTCGGCAAACTTCGTTCCACACGTTCAGTTTGTATAGAAAAAAAACCACGATCAGATCACTCTTATATTGTCCGAGGGTGTGTCAAGAGTCTCCGAAATGGGCGTGTTTGTATGAAAAGGGTAATGAATGTGAAGGAAGCCAGACAAGTTTGTCAGGATCGTGAGGTCGGGCACTCGATACTCTCTGCCGATCTCGTAAGGGACTTGCGGTGAAGATTTAAGTATGTATGTAGAAAAAAATAAACTGGTATTTTTCCTAGTTTTCTCGCAGACGTACGAGATAAAAGAGCTTCCTATGTCCGTTTCCTGGTTCTAAACTACCTTAAGATCAACTACTATCAAGTTTCATCCAAATCGGTTCAACCGTTCTTGGATTATAAATAGTGCAACTAACACGACATTTTTATGTAGATAGATAGATAGATACATGTAAATACATTTAATGAAAAAGGAACAAATAATCTTTGTTCCGAGATATTAAAACTTGGTTTCCTGCATCAAAATATTTAAATACAACTTTGTGTTGGGATTTCGTTCGCATCTGTGTGATCTAATCCGGGTTGATTCAGGCACCTTTATATCAGATTGTTGGAGAACTTTATCAAAGCTGCTTTGTGCGAACATTACAAACGAGCTGGCTCAATTGGGTGAGTCCTTCTCATACTCGTAGAATAGTATCGAGTATTCATAGAAAGATATGTTTCAATAAACTTGAAAACATATTTAAATTTGTTTTTTATTTATTTCTCTGTGGTCTAGCGGTCCGGGTATTGGATTTGACTGCATGAGGTCCCGGGTTTGAATCCTGGGTCGGCCAACAGAAAGAAAAATTGTTTTTTTTTCCAATTTTCTAATAAAAAAAATGTCGGTCGGGATTGGAAATGTGCCCGGTTTGCGATAGGTTTGCCACCTATCACATTGATTGTGGGACTTAGTGTGTTCGGCTAGTCGTGGGTGCCCTTTTTGTGGCTCTGCCTACCTCTTCGGGGATATGGACGTGAAGATACTTTTTTTTTCGTCTCTGTGGTCTAGCGGTCCATGTGTTGGATTTAATTTCACGAGGTCTAGGGTTTGGCAACAAAACAGGGCAACAAAAATTTGGCTTTACCGATCTTACATATACGAGAATCGTAAAAATTAATTGCTGTTCGTTAGTCTCACTAAAACTCGAGAACGGCTAAACCGATTTGGCTAATTTTAGTTTTGAATTATTTGTTGAACTTCAATGAAGTTTTGAAAGATAATAAAAAAGGAAAAACTGCGGAGAAGTAGGAAAAACAATATTTTAATTTTTCCCATACAAACTAAACGGTGGAAAGAAGTTCGCGGGACAGCTAGTTTTCTATTAAAAAAAATTGTTTTGGTTGGATATGTGCCCAGATGGCAATAGGAATGCCACCTAACACATTGTGGGACCTTAGCGTCTTCGGCTAGTCGTAGGTGCCCTGGTTGTGCCTCTGCCTACCTCTTTGGGGATATGGGCGTGAATATGCTACTACTTCGAATGTGTGTGTGTGTGTGTGTGTGTGTTGGGTGTGTGTTTGTGTGTGTGTGTGTGTGTGTGTGTGTGTGTGTGTGTGTGTGTGAGAGTGAGTGTGTGTGAGTGTGTGTGTGTATGTCATCACAACTTTGGATCAATGGATGGACTGATTTTTGAACTGATTGTTTTGCTGCTGCCGCGATTGATATAGGTCTTAGTTATAATACATGTAGGTTATGTCAGGGGCTATGGACTTTTTTTAACTTTAAGTTACTTTGTTTTAGATTTTTGTCAGGTGTATAAAACGTACTTATCTAAATTAGAATTATGAACCAGAGCCCTTACCATGAGTTTACGGCTTGTCAACTTTACTATACTCACTACCGTCTCTGTCAATTATTTGTTTGAAAACTTTAAACAACGCCTCTGGTGGTGACTAAGAGAAACACATTTTAAGACCAAAAGTGTCATAGATTTCGATACGTAACTTACCGAACGTAATCTATACTAACTCATGGTAAAGGCTCAGTACGTTTGATCTATTTTCGTACGTACCCTAATTAATACAAGCAACCTAGGGAAAACCACCAACTGCCTTATCTAGACTTTGACCGAAAACAGTCCGCAGGTAACTCCGAACCTGTTAAAATATGAGACAGGACTATTACAAAGTAAGTGCACTTAGTTTCAGTTTTTATTCGATTACGGAGAAAGCGTATCTTTAACTATACAATACAATACAATACAATAACTCTTTATTGTGCACCAAATACAGATAAATTACAAATACATCAAATAAAACTTAAATTATAAGATACACAAAGGCGGCCTT
>NJDD01001972.1:178349-220607 GCA_002245505.1 Calephelis nemesis | reverse complement strand
GGGGGGGTTAAGTCGATCTAGCTAGGAATCATTTTTAAAAAATGTCATTTTATTCGTGTTTAAACTGAAAAATATGACTTCCAGATATCTCTTGGCGATCCAACAGATGGCGTTGTTAAGTGACACGAAGTCAATGAGTGTTTGCTAAGAAATTTTATATTATTTTTGTAAAAAAAAACGCTTATAAACTAATTCGTACTTAAATATAATTTCCAAAAAAACACAATTTATAAAAAAATACCAAACAAAGCTCGGTCATCCAGGTACTTAACTATAATACGACATCAGAAATAGACATCGACCACACATCCCAATAGACGCCGAATGTAAGGCAACCAGTTTCTGTCAACACATAAGTGTAATTGTTCTTATGTAGCTTATTACTAAAAAAGATATGAACAGTATCGACCAGGTTTGTGACCTGTAAACATTGCTGCGTTATTGTATAAAAAAAATAAAAAATAGATTTAAAAATGACTGTTTGTTCCATTTAATTGAACAAACAGTCATTTTTAAATCTATTTTTTATTTTTTTACTTTTACAGTACTGTAAAAACAGCCGCACTTCAATTTACCGAAAAGATGGTAAAACTTTCCGTAGGTTGATTAAAAATAATAACATTCATAATTAAATTTTAAATTATTTTATGTTTATCGAAGTTCATCATATACTGGTCGGTCATTGTTAGATGCGTGTTTATATCCCTTTCTTACACATGTGATTTTCAAGCTATCACTTTCATTTGCATACAGCTAGTGATGGACTAATGTGAAAATCTATTTTATCGACATTTTTATTTATTTACCCTCAATAAGATACCGGTCTTGTACCGGTACTGTATGTAGGTGTGTATATATTTAACCGATAAATTTAAGCACTGACAGAAACAAGAAAAAACATATACTCTACGTACTTTTGAGTTGGCTACTGGATAGTTACTCTTTTTTATGTGAGAAGTCAGCGAACAAGCACACGGCTCTCTTAATGGTAACAGATAATAATGGCCTATATATACCATTGACATTACAGGTGCGTTGCTGTCCTATGGTCAGAATGTAAGGCCTATTGTGCAAATCTACTGGCTTCCCTACCCTCCGAATCGGAATGTGACACTGTCATTATAGCGGCAGGAATGGGTAAGGTGGTGCATACCTACCCAGGGAAGTTGCTGCACACCACTCTATTACCAGTTATCTTGTTGACAACTATCTGTTTTACCTGTGCTCGCCTCTTACGAGGTGCCTGGCAGGGGGGAATGTGATCTATTTTAGTCAGCAGACCCGGACCAACACGATGGAAAACTGAACTACTGAACTAAACGCGGTAGAGGGCGATTTTATATGTCATTGAATAACTCATAAATATTTGAGCCGTTTTAATAAACTCTTTCAAGTGCATAAGGTGGATATCTGGGTGTTATAAATTCAACACTGGTTCCGATAGGCGATGTTGCGGTCAGTATGCCATAAAACTTTCAAAGGGCTGAGACGACAATTTTAAAACTAATTTGTTTACAGTGTTTTGACGATATTCTGTAGTTCAGGTGAGAGTCACTCGAATAAATGAAAACAATTCAATTTGATAAGTATGTATGTCATTTACATCAGGGTATATTATATCAAGGTAATAAAATAAAAAATTAAATTTGGTTTAAAAAACCAGACGAGAGAATTAATTACCGAATTCCAAATTCCAAATAAAGTGTATTAAATCTCAATATTTTGCAGAAGATTGTTTTATACACTTTACGATACTGCTGCTTCATGACAATGCAAGACTACATACTGTACAACAGACGAATTCTTAATTAGAAGAGCATCAATTGGAATGTAAAAAGCATCCACCTGAACCTAACTCCAACAGATTACTATTTTTTCAAATTCGAATAACCTTTAACAAAAGAAAAAAATCAATTTTTACGTTCAAAGATTTTATGGATTCTCGTTCAAATTGTTTTTTAGTACAGATATCAATGTATTGCCTATGAGATGGCAAATATGCATAGGAAACAATGGTTCGTGCTTTGATTAAACAAATATATTACATCAAATATATTCGACTTATGTTCCTCCCCTACAAAACGCCAATTTCAGATGTAAGGACTTAATATAATCAAGTACGGATATTACTCTCAACCGTAAAAATGTGTGACCTTGAGACGTTGAGTTGCATAGCTGCGATGTGACGTGCAATAACAAAATGCGATATAATCCGTTATAATGTCGCACTTTTATAAAATAAAAGTAAGCATATCCATAAAATAAATTGTTTGTATTAAATATGTCTCATCCCTAATCTTACAATTCTGTTTATGAATATGACGTGATGTCATTGCAAGGGCCAATGAGAAAGCAGTGCCTCACTTCCCCGCACCTCAGCTATTTGCCAGAATTGTTTCAAAGCAAAGTTATAAAGAGTAGACGTCTATTGGGACGTATGGTCGATGGAAATAGACAAGATAATTTTACTAATACGTTTTTGTTTTGTTGCACGCCAAATCGCTTGCAAGGAAGGCAGAGAGTATTGAGTGCCATATGTCACGAATTAGGTAGAAGACGGGAGTTATAATACTCACTGCCATAGGGGTTGTCACATGGCCACGGGACGGGAATTGGTCACTCAAACTTATTTAAATGGAAATTTCTTTATTTTGGATCGCTTCAGCTTGAAAAAATGAAATGAAGTTTAATTGGCGTTTATTGTATTTGAAGAGTCTTACGGGCGTTTCATGTTCAGAGGATGATGGCCACATCAAGGATGTCTTGGGGGTCTTTGATCTCACTTTATTTTTCTTTGAAGTTATGTTTTATTGTTTATTACTAATGTAATGAGCTGGGTTCCAACACTTGTGTTTAACTGACAATGAAAGGAGAGTTATGTATATGAAGAATATTAATTTATGTTTACTTCTGGGACTCATTATTAAATATGCATTGCCTTATTTTACAAATATTTTCTTACTATTGATTTTTAGCCAAACCAATGAACTTCATGTCGCTTACCATTAACAGCAAGTACGGTCAAAATAAAGTATTGTTTTTCTTACTTTCCCTGAAACTTTTTTGGTTTTTTTTTCTTCGTGAAATCCTTTTGACAATAACTACTAACAAAACAATAAAAGAATTAGTAAAATCGATCCATCCGTTCAGGCATGATGCGATGAGCACGCGAAATGGGGATTCCTAGATATATAGACTAGCCTTCCCGGCGAACCTCTCATCGTTTGACATTAATAGCTATTATCAACTTGTGTAGAAAAAAAAGCTAAATACTATTTCTCCCACTAACATGCGAATTTCCCGCTTTTTATCTCGTAAGAACCTCCTCTCTTCGTTGACTAACCCATAACACAAGCATATAATTTCTTTACTTACTTGTCCAGGGATATTTTTTTGTTTTTATTTATTCATTTATTATTTTTTCAGCCAAACTTCTTAATTATTAATTCTATTTAAGCACCATCAGGGTTATAACCACTTCGTTTATTGTAAAAGCACTGATAGCTGGAAGGTATTTATAAATTGTATTTATGAGTTCCTAAAATTTTCTATCCATATTTAAGACAGTATATATTAAAATTGATTTAATTCCAGGTTGATACAACCTTTTTATCTTTTCCTTCAGTACTCGCTACCACCCTTTTTAATGTGTGTCTATTATTACTAGCAAACTTACGCAAATGACTTAAATAATGTAAATTGGCCCCCTTGTTGGCACAATACCATGAACAACTTTGGTGTCTGTTGGCAGTATCGTTTCTTTTCTTTGCACAATTTTGATGGGGTTATAATAAGAAAATTAGGCGGTAGATATTACGGCCGTTAATTAACAATCGTTTTACGGAAACAATACCGCATTGAAGAGTCGTCTCTTCCTTGAAATAATTAAAAAATATAAAACGAGCTGTATTTTATAAATGGACGTTTCACGGAAATTTATTTCGCCATTTGGAAGTGTCACTTGTTAAAAAACAAATATTTAATAAATTTATTTCAATTTATCATTTCATTGAATTTTTTATTGGTTGGAAACAAGTAGGATTGTAACGCTAGCATGAATATCTATCGGCTAGTCTAAATTTATATGATTGAGTTCCTAACCTACTTAAGTAGATACCAGAATAAATTTAATAAACACCCAGACCCGGAAATGCAGACATCTAAATGTTGATCACACAAATGCCTGATGCTGTCGGGAATCGAACCCGAGCCTCGCGGTTGGTCGGTGTAGTTAGCACTATACTTGTTTTCATATTCTATTTGTAATTTAAAAATATACGTACCTATTATTTTCAGAACAATTGACAGAAGCCCATGTCAACGCTCTATTACACTACAACTCTCTAGATAAAATATATTATAGTGTCAAGGATTTTCTTGAAGATAAGAATTTATATTAAAATAACTAATAACTATTAACCAAATATAGTTAATGAAAGTGATGGTTGCCGAGGAGTTTATTAAGCCGTTTCTTCTCCTGTCTGGCTAGGTTTGGAAACGGTGGTAGTAGGTAGAGTTAGAAAGAAAGAAAGAAAGAAAATTATTTATTTGCGGAAATATGTGTGTAAATGAGATGTTACAAAAACATTTAAGTATATCAACATATTTTACCATATTTTGGTGTGCAAATATTTTAACATTTATAAAAAATATTATTTAAGGTACATATGCTTTAACTTCTAAGCCAATTATTTATATTTATAACTAGATAAATTATTTATTAATAAACATTTAATAACTATAATTGAATTTAACCCTGTCTACCGTAAACTACCTAAATTAAATTTAATTATAGTTACCTTACCTTACATTATTATCCTGGCATAAAATGGGATACTTTTATCCTGGAAAAATACCTAGAAAAAAATATTAATTTTTCAGTTTTACAAAGCTAGTGAACAAATAAAATCGAAAGCATTCCGTATAAACGCCTTAAAATGTTAATGTCTAATTTATTATTCATAATAAATAATCAAGTTTTTGTAGTCAGTCCGATGCACAGCGATTTCCATAAATAAATATTATTGGATAAATTACGCAAATTCACCCAATATAACCATTTGTGCATATAAATTAAGACACTATACTAGATTCCAAAACTATAGAAGTATACATGTTTATGGAGATATTTTAATGATAATCCTTTTAAGAAAAGAGTAGCTAATTAATTGATTATTTAATTCAGTATAGTAATTGTTGGAGTCAGATTTTTTTTTCAGTTTCACTGCTAAAACTGCAAAAAAAACTAATTCTTCATACACGTTCCAACTTGATAACTCTTTTTAGAAATATAGTTACTGATTCTGAGACGTCCGCAACTTTTATAAATATCTTCACTACTATATAAATTTTACACTTTTGCTTGAACCGAAAAGAACAAGCGCTTCGGCTTTACACTTTCTACACTTTATACTTTTATTTTTAAATTGGCTGACTTAATCTAAATTTAAGCGAAATGATTAATTATATTATAACAACTCTATATAGACATCTTTAAAATACATTCGCTTAAGCTTGACGAATATAGCCGAAGCGCATAATTTAAATAGTACTACCACATGTCGAATTATTTTTGTCAATGATATCGTCAGAGTAGAAGAAATTCGTTCGTTTCACACATTCAACATTGGATGGAATCTAATCTCCATTTTAATTGTTGTTTAAAAAGAAAGCTAATAATCTTTTATCAGTTTTCTTTTATTGTAATATTTTTTTTAAATACTAAGTATAATTTCGGCTCTTAAAAAGCATTTACATAAGTCAGTAAATACCTTCACCATATCACGGAATGTAGGCACAGGTACCCAAGACACTAAGATCTAAAGTTATAAGTTACAACAAAACAATGTCCTAGGAGATCGTTACTTTTGTAACAAAAAAATCCGTGATATCTATCTTTTAAGGATAACTTACTATGTATACACGTCACACTTTTTAAAAAAATTTACACTTATAAAAAAGTATCTTCACGCCCATATCCTGTAAAAGGGTAGGCACGACTAGCTGAAGATACTAAGTCCCACAATGTAATAGGTGGCAAGCCTATCGCTAATCGGGCCCATATCCTATCAAGAGCAACATTTCTTTTTTTTTAGAAAATTGGAAAAACTCAATTTTTTTTTAATCAAGTGGTAATCGTAATGCCGGAAAAAATGGAAAGCTGTAGAAGATTATAAATCTGTTTAAAATAATACAGTATTTGTCTTCAACAATGCACAACGTAAAAGCTTCTTACACTAGACGATTTGACTGAATATCTTAAAGCATCACCAAATTAAAATTACCAGCAAAATTGTAAATAGCGCTGAGTGCGCGATGCGGGAAGCAGGGAGCGGGTGATCTTAGCCTGTATAAATATACTTATTCTGACATTATTTTCTTTTTGCAATGGGATAAGTATTGTTATAATGTAAGTTTCTTTTACCTTTTACTTATAGGTTTTTGTAATAACCTTAAAACTTTGAAAATTATTGTGAATAATTATATCTATCCATTAAGTTGTATCTCCCGAGCAAGGCCGAGTCGGGTCACTAGTTAAGTATAACCCAGAAGCCACTAATCGGATCATGATAAAATGAATACCTTTCCAAAAATATTCCTAAACGTACCACTTGCATACACATATAGCTGCAAAGCAACCTGAAAAATGGAGGAATAGTTGAAACTTAGAGGTCGTGCATTAATCACGTGAGGCTTTTTTAGCATTTTTACCCTCCCTCAACCTTAGTGATACATGATACATGGCGAGGTTTAACATTACCCTATCCCCCATCCAACATTACACGTAGTTTTTTAACCCACTTATAAAAAGTAGGAGATTGTAAGTTTGATTGCTATATTTTTTTGTTGGTACGTTAATCGTTTTCTCTGTCATTTATTAAACGATTTTAATTTTTTGTAAGGTTGGTACAACCATGGCACATTGCCACAAAGTTAGAATTGGAGAAGAATCGAGAATAATACTCAATATTTGTGTGCCTAAATATGAGTTATAGATGAGTAAATTCGCTGAATTGAAGATATTTATATAAAAAGGATAGTGTGGTTTTATGAAACCACGGTAAAAGTGAAACTTGATCTGTAACTATAAACTACATACGTCGCTATATTGGCCTCGGCTGCTTTGACGTCACCGTCACGCGATATGTGACACACAGACCAAAACATTTTTGACGATGTAATAAAAGTTTCACTTTAAAAATTGGTGAAGGCTTCTGATAAGCAACAATTGAAGAAATTTTAAGCATTTGTAGATTTTTTATATTTTTTGTATATAACCGAGATACACGCCCAATCTTCTGTATCTACTGATCCGCTCATAAGGAAATTCTGAGAGGTACTTTATATTTTGAGCAAATTCATAGCAAGAAAAGAGGAAAGATGTTATCGTTTGTGTGTTTGTTACACTAAAAACTACCACACCATTTTAAAAAAAAAATGTTTTACCATTAGAAACAGTAATTATCCCTAATGAACATAAGTAACGTTTTTTCTATGAACAATAAGAAATTCGTCCACCCGTACAAAGCCGGGATGAGCTGTTAGTTAGTTTACATTTTCCTTCTTTCTGATTCATTCTCAACTACATATTAAACAACTAGATATGAGTACTACTACCTTTTTTGTGCATAAGCCAATTGATATAACAACCAACAGGCCGAGCGTAGTAGTTAAACGTGAGGTATGTATGTTAGATTGACTTCTGTACCATATTCAGTTATTGAAAGTAATTTAAACATAAAAATAAATAAATATCCCTAAACTAGTTGCATAAATTAAATCTAATTCCAAATTAAGTAAATTTTATACTTGTGTTATGGTTATCACTTAACTAATACATACAAAATATTTAATATAACTCTGGGCGGATGCCCTTCGTCGTCAGAATCAGCCATGTCTTTAAAAAGTTTAAATGTGGGTAGGAACAAAAGAACTACCAAAGCCGCAATTAAAAGTTATTAAATCACACAATGTATCTCTCTAACAGAATTTACTCAAATCAATTCTCTATTAATTAGGAAATCACTAATCAATAACTTTTAAATAGTTTTGTAACAATAAGGCACAAGATTACTCGGAACAAAAGCGATTCGTCGCAAACGTGGTGTGCTCGCCGTTGACATTCGAAAATAAGTGCCGTTCAACATGGCCGCGCTGACCATCGACTCAACGCTCCGCCAGACTGACAGTTGTCAAATCTCGTTCCGACGTATTCCTCAACAAATGGCGCTAGTAATACGCCGTCATATCAGTATAAATTTATTTATTTATTTATAAACATTTTTCTTTACATTTCCGCCCATAGCAACTTTAAAACATCTGTAGCAACTTAGCAATGGCAACTAAAGTCTACAACTTTGCTATTTGAAATTAAGTTTTCTTTGATCAAACTTCATTACATACTCGATTACATTACATAAAACGAAATCGCTTCCTCTGTCCCTAAGTCCATCCATATGCTTAAATCTTTAAAACTACGAAACGGATTCTGATACGGTTTTTTAATAGATAAGTTGATTGAAGAGGAAGGTTTATATTTATATATTATACCCGTGTGAAGCAGGGGCGTGCCTCTAGAATGACATGAGAAAAACAATAGAAATTTATTCCGTTCTGCAACGCTTGTATTTAGTACACAGACATATCATTAAAAGACGACTCCAGCGAGAGAGGGCTTAATGTTTAATGTGCCACTTTTGTTACGAATTCCAACTTCCTATTCGCGCTTTCTGTAATTTGGAATGCGTTTGACATCCATGGAGCAAGTCCTGTGCAAGTCAAATCAGAAAACTCCATTACTGACTGAAAAAGCTTCTAAAATCGCTACATATTAATAACTCCCACTCGGTACATTCAAAAGTGTCGCAAATAACATGCTATGTAATAATGTCAAGGCGAAGCCAACGCTGACAAATATTTTATCATTTTGAAGAAAGAAAAAGTTTGCCTCAGACAGAATTTGAGCCGATTCGCTTTCCTGTAAGAACGGGAAAAGTGTTAAATCCAAATATCTTGAGATTATTAAAAGTTATTGTCATTATAAAACGAGAATTTCATCTGCAATGACGAGCTTAATTTTAACAGTATTATATAGGACTGTCTTAGTGGAGAAAGTATTCAGTTTTCATACATACATACATACATATCTTCACGGCAAGTCCCTTACGGGGTAGGTAGAGAGTATCGAGTGCCAGACCTCATCAGTCCAGTTTTCATCATAAGTCATATCCGCGTGAAATAGCACGGATTATCATTAAAATTTGGAATAAGTACAGATCCGCTAGTGAAAGTTAAATTTTCAACGAGACAATGTTTTCAGATGGCATTTCGCAAACGGCTCTAAAAATACTTCAAGAATCTCCGAAACTAGCGTGTTTGTATGAAAAGGGTATTGAATGTGAAGAAAGAGAGACAGATTTGTCAGGATCGTGAGGTCTGGCACTCGATACTCTCTGCCTACCCCGTAAGGGACTCTACGTGAAGATATGTATTTTAAAACATTACCAGAGTTTTATATGGTTTAAAAAACAAATAAAATAATTGATGAACAATGGTTATAGACTCAACACAAAGTTGTAGCTTAATAAAACTTTGTTATTATAAGTCGAAAAAAATGGAAAGTTTCAAAATAAAGTAACCAAAAAGTATGTTTTTTCTGTGAAAATTTACTATGTCTTTTTTTAAAAAGTTCTAAAAATCTCTGTTTCCGCATCTAATAAACTAATAGAGTTATTATGAAAACTATGTTGGTCCTTGTTTTTGTTAGACATCCAGAAGTGAGATAATCGCCCCTTAATTTCCACTTCGAGAGAAAAATTGTCATTACCAATGTGGTATTGTTTGTCTACTTGTAATAAGCTCAGATAGTTTGGTCGGTTACAAAGTGCTTAAAATTGGGAAGCTTCAATTTTCGACGACACTGTTTTCATAGTAGCTCTTTTTTTCATGCTAATAAGTTTTATAAAAAAACGTTTACATTACGTTACTTTTATACTGCTCCAAAAAGATTTGGTACTAGAAAAATACTAAACTTTAAATAACTTTAGAATAACTTTAAATAACAAAAGTTTTTTCAAATAGAACCTGTTGCCATGCTTTACATTAATAAAAAAATGTCCTTCAAGAAGGGATGGGTACTAAGTAAAACCAACCAAAGTCATCCAAATCCAAAATTTCAATGAAAATACGTGCTGCTTTGCAAAATATCAAACTGCAGTATATCTAAATTAAGTCTCTATGTACTAGACTATATGGGAGTTTAAACATAACTATCGATGAAAAAGAAATTAAAAACTCAAATGGATAGAGCCTTAATTATCAGCGAGATACAAAATAGATATTGGTTTGAATTTCGTTTGAAGTTAAACTATATATTTAAAAAAAAGAGAGAGCATATTCCAAGCACAGAGATTTTATGCTTTCTTTTTTACGCACACAGCGCAGCTGTACTATAGTTTTTGTTTAAGAGCCGGAAAAGGAATCATCATCGTCTGCGTCAGCTGGAGGACGTCCACTGCTAGACATAGCCCTCCCCCAAAGGAAAAATAATACATTCATCAATTTAACTACAAGTGCCAACTTCTAGCCCGAGCAGGGGACCATTGGTCAATTAATAAATTAAAAAATATACTTAACTATACTAATTAAGGTCGCCTCTTATACTTATACGTATTATGAAACAAACTCCCCCGACGCGTCTGTCTGTCTGTTCGCGATTTACTCGAAAAGTGCTGAACGGATTTTCATTCGGTTTTCAACAATAGATAGAACAATTCTTAATGAAGGCTTTATTGTATAGTAAGTTTATGTTTTGTACAAACCAACGATATTAGTATATACACGTTGTTTGGAGTTAACACTTGTACTTATCCACGTGTGTTAACTCCAAACAACGTGTATATACAATGGGATTCCAGCAAGTGCCGACGATAGCAAGTATAGAACGATATTAGTTCAATGCGTCGGCAAAAAATAAGCCGATCGAGAGCTTTCCCCGAAATCGCTGTCAAAACCTTTTGAGTTTTAACAAAACAATGTATGGTGGGATTTTTCCTCTTCGATATATCTCAAAAAAAGGAAGCGATGGTATATTTCTATCTTTATAGAATAACCCACAATAACCGTTTTTTGCGTTTACTTAAAACGGTAAAATGAAGGGTTAGTTTAGAACATATTTTTAACAATACAATATTAACTCTTAATCAAATAAATCTGTTAGATACGTTATGCGTGTAATTTGATCAAAATTGCCTTTCACTATCAGAAAAAAATTAACAACTAATGAGTTATCAAAAAGTTAAAATCTCCGGGCGCGAAATTAAATATCGCTGAAGCGTAGAAAAGCCATGCTCGCTTACTGCATTCCCCCCTTAACTTGAATAACCGAAGCGAAGCGAGGGCGGACAGCTAGTTATTAAATAATTAGTATAACAACAAGCGATCTAGAGCAATATAAAATTGGTACCTAGATACTAACCTAATGCATTGTAAAACTTTTTGAGTTATTAATGATATTTGTTAATAACTAGCTGTTTCTGTTAACTTTATTTCACCCTTTTAATTTGTAAACAAAAACATATTTTTTTTCTTGGTTTCCTCGCATTTAAACGGGATAAAAAATATTTTATAACCGTCTGAAGGGTAGCTACCTCCCCATAAATAGGTTCAGCCGTTAAGTTTTGATACCAACTTTCAACCCCTACATAGTCCTTGAGGGGTTCATTTCTGAAAAATTCTATATGCATATCAAATATTCTAACTATATATTATGAGTATTAAATCAAAATATCTCGCAGTATTCTGAGTTCAAAATTGTACCACACATTTTCTCTGACAACGAAAATAAAGAGAAACAAAAAATACATGTTTTCGATGCAGAACACTACAAGATCACATTCCAATTATTTTCATGGTATCTTTGGCGTACAAAGGTTTTTTACAATTTATCATACGTAAAGTCATAGTAAGACACGTACAACAATATCGTTAGCAGTGTTTGAATATTGAACCCCGTACTAATATTACAAATGAATTCAAGAATACTGACATTCTAAGTCATTCTTTTTGAGATATTTTGTTTACGTCAATTTATTTTATGATATTGGAAGGCAAACAAGCCGAATTTCCTGATGTAAGAAATTCATTCGCAGAGACCAAAGGTGTTAATTGTGCGCTGCCAGCCGTACGCTGGGATGTTAGGCCTCGAGCAAAAGTAGGTTTACCAGCAACCTTTCCCTCCAAATTGGAACATGGTTACGGCAAGCTCTGATGTTGTGGTGGCAGGAATAGGTAAGGCGGTGGTGCCAATCCGGGCAAGTTGCTGCGGAACTCTAATAACTTGAAGGATGTCAAGGCGCTTGGGACGGTAAGCAAAGCCCGGTGAAGTTGTAAAAATCTCGCGGTTAACAAGAAATTAGTCCTTTTTAAAAAAAAGAAGGTAAGCCTTTACTCGCCTTTTACGAGCTGCCTGGCAGGAAGGCACAAGATCTATACTGCAAAAAAGCCAGGTTCAACACGTCAAATATTTATAAACTGTAAGAATAAATCGATTTTGTTATCAAAAAGTATTTCAAGTCAGAACTCAAAATGTATAATTAAATATTTTTTCTCGCTTTATAACACGCTAAATGTTTTTTTTTTCAGTTTCCCAATACTTGGCATTGTTTGACTTAGAATGTTTCTTCGATTCAAATGCGGAAATCATTTTTTCTGTCACGCTCTTTGACTAAACCGCAGGGCCGATTTAGGTGTACACATATACTGTTTAAATTATGCGCTTCGGCTTTATTCGTCAAACTTCGGAAATCCGAATTTATTTTAAAGATATCTATAAAGAGTTGTTATAACATCATTAATCTTTTAATAAACACCCAGACCCAGAAATACAGACACCTAAATGTTCAACGCACAAATACCTGGCCCCGTCGGGAATCGAACCCGAGTCTCGCGATTGATTAGGCGTGTACACTAGCCACTCGATCAACAAGGCGGATAGTGTACATCGTTTGTTAGCAATATTTATTCTTTGAAAGATAGTAAAGCAATATAATGGCTTTATGATCTATATTGCCAACTAAACATACGGCGGGCCCTGTATAATAATATACTTTGTCACGTACAGGTCTCGTTAGCGGCGATTCATCTCTGAAACAAAACTCAGCAGTGGTCGGCCATTACACCCGTTACGTTGGCGCCAAAACCTGAAAGTGCGACGCCATTTTTAACACGATGCTGTCATTTATTTTCCACTTACAGTCGAAACTTAGCACGATAATTACGAGCGTACTCTATCTGTAACAATATTTATTCAGTGGTCTATTTTGAAAACCGATCGTTATTAAAAATGTGATCTATAGAGAAGATATTTGTATTTTTTTATTTTAAATTATGAGGCTACTGTATTTTCATTCTGCCAGCCGGCGGCGCTTCCTCGACTCGCGCAACAAACTTCACATTACAAAAAAGGCCATAAATCACGTAACAATCTCGTCTGCGGTAAAAATACCTTGTAAGAGGTGTTTTAGTAAAACCTCAGTAATTTACGGACGACCGTCGGATGTCAGACGTTAATAAAGTACCGCTATCTTTGGCTGCGCACACTTTAATGTAATTTGTCGTAAACGAGTTGTCAGTGACGAGCTCTGGAGCGCGGTTCTGTGGTACATCCTTCATTTATCACCCATTACAGTGGCTTAGGTTTGTTGAGTGTAAGTACCCGCTTGTCTCAAACTTGAAGATTTTATTAACTACAAAATAAACTAGTACTCGTAGCAATAGTTCTACACTAGCGATCTGTCTAAAATTTTCTTTCCTGAGTAAATATTTGTTATAGTCTTATATATTTATATTATTTAAAAAAAAATTTTGTTAAAAGTTTTAAAATTGATATTTAAATAAAAGAAACAATCTCGATAATTCTTAAAATAAAGATACGAGTAAGTAAAATAGTATCTTGAGGCCCCTTTTTCCAACGACGTAGGCAGAGGTACTGTCAGAACATTAACGATTAGCCGAAGGAACTTGGTTTCACATTATGATCGGTGGACAACCTATAACCGGGCACTTTAATACTCGTAATTAAGATCAACGATATAAACATATTAAGTTGCCTAACTCGTGAATCGAACCCTCATGAACTCATCTCCCCACTCGGCCATACCTACAGCGATAAATGCCTACAAATTTGCGTGGCGCCGTCACCACTCTAACAGTGAGTGTCGCCGGTTAAGCGGAGAGCTCAGGCGTGCGTTTATTAAAACTTTTATAATACGTTTAAAATTAAATTACTAATTTAAAGCATTGCTCATTCGACTTAAGTTTGTCGAAAAAAAACGTTTAAAAAAAACGACGGGTTGCACTCTGGGAGTGCCGGCAGAAGTGAAAACTTGAATATTAACGTTGTGCATTTTTGATATTTTGGAATGGTCAGGAAATAGTTTTGCACGAATTGCTTTAACTATCAATATAAAAATACTATTATTTATGCGGTAGAATCAATATTTATTTATTGCGCTATCGTACACAAACATGACAACACAAACATTCGAGGGCCCTGCGCCGTCTCACGAATTTTCGATAAGGTCACGTATCTTGACGCGAGTTTAGAAGTTTGTACCAATTCCAAGAAAGTGCGAAACGCCGCTAAAAAAGATTTTACTTAAAAAAATATGTACGTATTTTTTGCTTACTATACCACCCGTAAATCTTGAAATTTCCTGGAATTATCTACGAATGTTCTACAAATCGCAGACTACTAATTAGTTATTATTATCTCTGTATAGTATAAAATTACTAGCTAATGATTGTAAAGGGCTTACATTTGAATGCGATGAAAACCAAAATAATGGTGTTTGAAAGATACGTATCCAGAACGGATGTAAGAGTTTTGCTTGATGATGTAGTGCTGGAACAAGTGAATGAAATTGTATATCTTGGTTGTGCTTTTAGCAGGGATGGAAGGTACACCGCGGATGTAGAGAGGAGAGTGAGTGCAGAGAATAGTGTCAATGGAGCGTTGGGTAAGCTATTCCAAAGCGAGGTTTTGAATCGAAAAGCTAAACTAGCTTCGCATAATTCTGTGCTTATCCCAACGTTATTGTATGGAAGCGAGAGTTGGGTATGTCAGAAAGATCATGAAAGTAGGATAAATGCGTTCGAAATGAGAGCACTACGGAAAATCTGTGGTGTAACACTCGCTGACCGCATTCGTAACAGTGAGATCCGAGAAAGACTGGGATTGAAAGAAAATGTTGGTGTTAAAATGCGAAAGGGCATGCTTCACTGGTTCGGTCATGTGGAAAGAATGACAGATGAAAGATTGACAAAGCAGTCATACAATGCGAATGTGGATGGATGTAGGTACCCGGGGAGACCAAGGCTGACATTTTACTATCAGATCAATCGGATATTATCCAAGGGTGGTGTCAAGAGTCTCCGAAACCGGCGTGTTTGTATGAAAAAGGTAATGAATGTGAAGGAAGCAAGACAGATTTGTCAAGATCGTGAGGTACCTGCCTACCACGTAAGGGACTTGGCGTGAAGATATGTATATGTATGTAATGATTGTAAATTAAATGAAAAATAGTACCTTTGTACATCAAAGCTTATTTTTGTTTAAATGAATAAATATCTACCTACTTATGTATTTGTATTGTGTATTGTCCTATGTATTTGTATTATGTACTTATGTATAGTTGTGTTGCTCACAAATAAAAGTAGCTTTTAGTACTTTAACACCTATTATTTTGTGCCTAAGGACTAACGGTTTTTTTTATTACATAAGATGGGAGACTGTCATATTTATTGCAATATTATGTTCTATCTACCTACTTGACCGAGTAATGACGAGTAAGTAATCAAACGTACAATACAATAAGTGGTCAAGTAGGTAGGTATATATACGATGAATATTATAATAGTAAATAGCAACGCTGCCGCTAGCCAACGACCCTTGGACCATAAGTATCGCGGAGAGTCTAGCGAGAGTTTGCATGTACATTTTCAAACGAGGATATTAGGCCACGTGAGCAAGTATCCCGGCTACGTGACCTTTCAACAAGGGACATGACAAAAATTAGCACTGACGCTTAATAAAAGTGCTGACATGTCCCCATTGTCCGAACTGATCAAGAAACTTCAACGCTCACGGTCTTAAAGTGCACATAGGGAAAACACATAAAGATGTTTCCCAAATAGTATCTACCTCATATACACAAGGTGAGCCAACCTTTATGGTCCCTGAAACATCAACAAATTGCAACATAGATTTTAGAAAACTACCATTATTTAAGAAAACGATTCCAGTGCTCCGCCATATTCCTAAGGGTGCGAGGGTGTTGGCGGCAGATAAATTAAGTAAATTAATAAATAAATGTGTATCTACAAATTTCATAGAAGATTGGTGGAATTTTCTTACCTTTACCTACTTTTCTTTAAAAGTTCCCGATAAATCTGGTCACGGCAACGTTACCCAAAAAGTAAAATACAATTTAAATTACTTGGACAATTTTACCTTTAATGAGTATTCGACAAACAAATCAAAATCAAATTCAGTGATAAAAATTATTGAGTCCAAGGTATACGATGGCGATCTGAGAGGTGCTGCTCGCCTGCTTATGTCTGATGATGATTTTGCTCAGTCAGGCCCAGAAACTTTGGCCTCATTAAAATCAAAACATCCAATACCCTCACGACATCTCAAATTCCCCAGTTATCCAGACTCGACAACATTACCATTAAAAGCTAACATAGAAGACGTTGTGCTTGCCATTGGCTCTTTCAATAGCGGATCGGCAGGTGGTTTGGATGGACTTCGCCCTAGTCACCTTAAGGAGCTTACAGCAGTCTCCACCGGCAACTCTGGACGGCGCCTGTTAGAAGATATTTTAGAATTGTGTAACTTTTTATTAAGTGGTAAGCTAAACCCCGATGTTTGCCCGTATCTCTATGGAGCCTCTCTCTGTGCTCTAACGAAAAAAGATAGCGGAGTTAAGCCAATAGCTGTAGGGAGCGTCATTCGACGTTTGGCAGCTAAAATTGCTTGTCATGCAGTGAAACAAGAAATGTCAGTGTTGCTGCAGCCACACCAATTAGTTTTTGGAACCCCGTTAGGCTGTGAAGCTGTAATTCATGCTACACGCTCTTTTGCCATGGATTGCAAAAATTGTGATTCGGTTATAGTAAAACTCGATTTAAAGAATGCCTTTAATTCTGTTGAGAGAGACTTTTTATTAAATGAAATTAAGGCCGTTGTCCCATCTCTTTACCCTTTTTTTTATCAATTATACAGATTTCCCTCCAATCTTTACTTTGAAGACAACTGTATACTTTCTCAAGTGGGAGCGCAGTAGGGTGATCGTGATCGTGATCTGCAGATACTAATTCCTCGTTTCCGAGAACTTGGTTTAGAGATAAATACTTCCAAATGTGAATTTTTCTCTTGTAGTTCTGGCAGTCAATGTAATTATTCTAAGCTTATTGCTCTTCTTCCAAATATCAAAAAAAAATCTTCAAACTCAAGCGATTAAAATCCGGCACGAACTTCTACTTAAAACACAAGCTCGTTTAAATGATCTTTCAGCACAATATGTTGCGCTTATTCTTTTGCGAACTTGTTTCGCATTACCAAAAGTTAATTATCTTTTACGAACTACTCCTACTTGGTTTAGCCACGATGACATTGTTGCATTTGATAATTCTTTGAAAAATGTTTTAGAAACAATCTTAAATGTTTCTCTCAATGAAACTCAATGGAGTCAAGCGGCACTGCCGGTACGTCATGGTGGCTTAGGAATACGTAGAATGCAAGACGTTTGTTTGCCAGCTTTTCTGGCTTCTGCTCACGGAGTTGTTGATCTAGTCACTAAATTAATCTCTCCAAATGGTGATAGATCAAGCATTCAATTCATGACGGAAGCCGTTTCTTCTTGGTTGTCATTTAATTCAGGCTTTGGAACCCCTGTACCTCAATGTTCCCAAGGAGCGTGGGATGACATTGGTGCAAAGAGAGTTGTTGATCGGATTACAGAAGTGGCAACTGGCTCGGATTTAGCAAGACTCAAAGCAGTCACTCGGCATGCACTCCCATCTCCTCATGTAGGTACACTTTTATATAACAACGTTCTGCGTGTAGCGGTGGCTCTCGTTTAGGTTGCAACGTATGCGAACCACACAGATATATTTGCGGATCTACGGTTGAGTCCAACGGTCACCACGCATTGAGCTGCACTCGTTGCTCTGGTAGGTTTCCTAGACATCATGCTCTTAACGACATAATTCGTAGGGCCCTCGTTTCTGCCAATGTCCCTTGTGTCCTTGAACCACCTGGTCTCAGCCGATCTGATGGAAAGAGACCCGATGGTATGACTTTGGTTCCCTGGAAAAAGGGTAAGTGCCTTTTATGGGATGCAACTTGCGTTAGTACCTTTGCTCCGAGTGATCTCAATCGTACAACATCGTCACCCGCAGCGGCTGCTGAGGACGCAGCATTTAAAAAAAACAAAAATATGCAGCTCTGAAAAATACATATTTGTTTATTCCTATTGCAGTAGAGACAATGGGAACAATGTGCTATGAAGCTAAGTGCTTCATCTACGAATTAGGGCACAGACTCCGAGATAACGGGCATGACACCCGCTCCGGCTCATTCTTGGTGCAAAGACTCGCGCTGGCCATCCAACGTGGTAAAGCTGCTGGTGTCATGGGTACTTTTGCACCAGGAATGCTTCGAGGTGGTTTATTTGAATAATTATTTGTTAGTTATATGGTATTTTTAAAGTAGGTTTTAATATTGTTTTTGACAAATTTATTAAGGAAGTCATAAATTTATTGCGTTAAGTGTATTTAAGCCCCTCTGAGTATATTATAAAGAAAAAGTATTTGTATCTAGTTGCAATTATTTTTAAAATGTTGAACAAACATAAAATAAAATGTATGATTTAAATATTTTTGACTATTAAAATGAAATCATGAGTATACTTTGTAATTATCTAAAGTATCAGTAATAAGCGACAACTTAAGTTTGAAATCATATTTTATAAACAAAATTCAATACGGTAATTTAAATTCATTCATTTAACACGCGGACTTTTGAATAAAACTGTTACAAAATTACGGGAAGTAGCTACTCAAGTCAAACTACTCAAGCTTACAAAATACGTGTATTTCAAATTTAGTATAATTCTCCCTTAGCACACAAACTGGCAGATCGGCGAGCAGCCCGCGTCTGAAAACGACTTCAGTTTACTTCATTATTCAGGCGGCGGTACCTTCCCGAAACACGGACAACACGTCGGCCGCTAGAACTCGGCCCTGTGTAGTTTAATATGGACTTACGAATTGCCGATACATATTGTAGCAATCGAGGATGCTCTTTGGTTAATATCAAATGAAGCGGCTGAGACCTTTTTAAAAAGAGTGCCACTTTTGCAGATTTTCTATATTTTCATGGAGAAAAGTTATTTCATTACAGTTTGTAATTGTAGTTTAGATAGACAGATATATTGATCGCATTTTTAGTAATGCATTTTTTTTTAAATGAATTACTAACAAGTTGTTTAAACTTATTCTATGACTTTTTAACCTTTGACGCAAAACGAGGGATGTTATAAGTTTAGTAAGATATAGTTACATTAAGATGAAAATGTCTCTGATTAAAACCAGAATAAAAATGCCTAACATGCATTCAATATAGTATTTTGAAGACCACGCGAAGTGAAGTAAGAGATAAAATTGAAACCTGGGTTTCCATCAACCTGAGGAATAACCAGGTTTAATTAACTAAAGGATGGTAATAATGATGAAAATCATAATTGTCTATGAAACTTGAAATATATTCTACAAAATGCACTCGAAAATATAATGAAGCCATCTTGTTAAAATTATTATATGATAATTAATTTTACGAAGGAGATTTTTAAGCTTGAAGAAAAATGAAAAAAAAATATAATTGGTGTTAATTGTGTTTCAAGGGTCAGAGCAGAACGTACTTAACTTTAGGAACGTAAAGGAGCTAAAGAAGTTGTAATTTACTTCACATTTAATATTTAATTACTCTTTAAATATTAACATTTATATTTTTATAATTTTCGTAATTTCTAAAACACATATGATTCGTGCATATCATATGATTGTGTTATGGTTCTTAGTCAACGATTTTAATACATAGCAATACTTATCTAGATACCAGAATAAATTTAATAAAACACAGACTCGATAATGCAGACATCTAAATGTTCATCACATAAATGCCTGCCCCCGTCAAGCATCGAACCTGAGTACGTTAGCCACTCGATCAACGAGGCGGACAAATACTCGTTTTTCTTCAGTTGAGTGAAAATCAAAAATTTAAAAACAATGACTAGCTATAACTTTCAGCTACGTGAAAAACTTCTTTATGTTTTTTTATTACTTGCGTATAGCTGAATAACAGTAAAAAAACTAAAACATTATGGTAGCCTAATATATGTTTTAATACAATTTGAAATATACATAATATGAATGGCAATTAATAATATTATTAACCGCTTGCTAAGCCGAGTAACTTTGTTTACTCCAGCCAGTGAAATACGATTTATTTAACTTATTTTTCTAATGTAGTAACAGTTACAATACATCCATACTTAATTAGTAGTGTCTAATGATATACCTAGCAATAGGTATATAAAAATGCAAATGTTCACTAATCTTGCATTGCTAAACAGCTGTACCGATTACGACGAAATTTAATACGCACAATGTTAAAGACCAGAGCCCAAATATTAATATATTAATAGAAAAGAAATAGAATAGACATTTGTATTTCTGCCAGACAGCTCGTAAAAGACAGCTTACCGTCACTAATATCGTGACGTCCTACTGGGTGGTGAAGTTACGCAGCGACTCGCCTGGATTGGCACCACCGCCCAACCGAAGTCAATGTCGTTGTGAAGTCAGTGCTTGCCGTTGAGGTGTTCCGGTTCGGAGGGTAAGGTAGCCGGTAAACTTACTTTTCCAAGTGGTTGGCAAGGCACCATTACCACTTTTGCTGTCTCTAAGCGGCGTGTATTCCTTATCATCAGGAAATCCATCTGCTTGTTTGCCTCCCAATATCATAAAAAATGGGAAACGTGTAGAAGAAAATTAACTGTTTTAAGTCCCACTACAAACCCGTTAATCCTTCTTCATCAGAAACTCGTAAAAAGTTGTAAGCGGGTATTAACGACATTACGAAGCTTACACAAGTCGCAAAGTTCCGGAAGATCGATTACGTGTATCTATTACTTTTTATTCCTTCCGCAAACGCCGGTTATTTCATCACGCTAGTCAACATATTCTCGATGTACCTGCTTATTTTTGTAAACCTCGTTTCAAAACGGCAGTAATTTCTGTGGAGTCCAACAAACCTTAATTATTAAGTGGAGTTGACCATCTGTTTTGTACAGGTTTTCTAATCTCTTATGGAAATAAGACCACTTGTGTATAAACGTTGTGTTATATAATTTTAATTTACAATATTATAATTAATTTAAATGGTAGTATTATTAACTTAATCACATTTTATTAATTAACTCTAAAACATCGTGTTTGAATGTTAGAATATTAACAACAAAATATTTATTAATAGAAGATAATGAAAAGCATCATTATCTTCTATTAATAACAAAGCAAGGTGGCTCTCGTGATTATAAGAACCTAAAGTCACTTATCAAACTATGAATATTATTATTTTCCCAAGTTTTGGTAGGCTACCTGATCCTACCATCCTGCACGGGAAACGACAATGGCAAAACTTGGCATAATGACGACATGAATATGTAATGCATCCGAGTAACATAGTCCCGTAACATTTGAACCTTAACGTGTTAGTTAAATACGTGAAACAACCGGCCAAACGCTTAATAAGCTTAATGCCAAACGGCACTATTAATAAAGCTTACAAATGTCGATCTATCCTGTCTATTTCTATCACTTTTATCTATCTGTTCGTTAATTTTCTTGTATCCGTAGCTTTGTCTACGTGATTTTTAATTTTTAACTGATTATGAGAATGGAGGAGGTTCTCAATTTGACTGTATATATTTATGTATAGTTGTTATGCGTTTCTTCCAATAACAAATTATCTTCACGCCTTCATCTTCGCAGAGGTAGGCAGAAGCACAACCAAGGCACCTACGACTAGCCGAAGACATTTAGTGCCACTAAATGATAGGTTAGCAAGCCTATCGCCAATCGGGCACATATCCAATCCTTGGCAACGTTATTTTTAGTAAAAAATTGAAAATACTAATTCCCATATTTTTTACTAACAATAACAAATCAATTTGTATGTTACTTTTTTAGAAAAGTAGAGAATGATTCCGAGATTTTAGTTTTATCATGATCCGATTAGTGGTTTTTGAGTACCTACTACTACTCAAAAGCCCCCAGGCGGATCATACAGTCTTGTCTAAAATGACGACATATTTAATTTTATTTTTTGTTATAAGAACTAAATGGTTCTATGGTAAGAGATAAGCGTGGGCTACAGCCACCATGGATGTTGTAGGTGTGTCACTGCGTTAGGCAAATGTGTAAGTCTACCGGCTACCTTACCCTTCCTACCGAAACATGACATTGTCGGTATGGCGGCTGGAACAGGTAAGACGGTAGATCCCTACCCGGACAAGTTGCAGTGGTTTCGTTTGTAGTGATCCATTTTTACATTAACTCGCCTCTCTGGTAAAAATAAATAAATAATAAACATCTCTGGACAAGTTACACATATTGAATCTAAACCCAAAGTAAGCAAATTATATGCTTGTGTTTTTGGTGTTAGTCAACGATAGTAATACATAGAAATACTTAAATAGATACCAGAACAAATTTAATAAGCACCCAGACCCAGAAATGCAGACATCTAAATGTTCATCACACAAATGCCTGCCCCGTCGGGAATCGAACCCGAGCCTTGAGGTTGGTCGATGCAGTTAGGCGTGTACTAGCGTACGCCACTCGACCAACGAGGCGGTCATGAAAAAGACAGATGGTGTTTTCTACACTGAAGACCACACCTACACAGGGAAAAATCTTGTTCATACTTACATCAAACATGTTAATCCTTAGCATTTTATCAACTTACCACTAACATCTGTGGTGTTTGTAGGCCAGGTGAATTTTTACCTGCAATAGGTTCGGTATATTGTTTGCCTTTCACTACTACCTACTTTCTATAACATTCTCCAATGTTACTTAAAAAAAAGTATATTCACGCCCATATCCCCGAAAAGGTAGGCAGAGGCACAACCAGGACACCAACGACTAGCCGAAGATACTAAGTCCCACAATGTGATAGGTGGCAAGCCTACCCGCCAACCGGGCACATATCCTATCCCGAGCAACATTTTTTTTTATTAGAAAATTGGAAAAACCCAATTTTCTTTTTGTTGCCCGACCCGGGATTCGAACCCGGGACCCCATGCAGTCAAGTCTAACAACTGAACCTCTAGACCACAGAAGCGATTACTTACCTACTGTATTACGAGTACTAGCTATTACATATTTGCGTTATTATGATTAGTTACGCAAAAAGACATTGAACAATACAGTACAACCGATTACGTGTAAGTATATTGTGTGTACATGGGAAAGAACATTATGATTCCATTGTGTCAAGGTAAAGATCGTGACAGAGCTGTCACAGATAATGTTATAGAAATCAAATTAAGGTTCTATTCTCAGCCAGTGTAACATATTTATACGGGTACACCAAATGTAAAAAAAAAACACTTTAAATTGTGTAAGATTATGCAAATTAATTATTTACATTTTAATTAAAATATATAATCATCGCCTCTGTGGTCTAGCGGTCCTTGTGTTGGACTTGAATGCATGAGGTCTTGGATTCGAATCCCGGGTCGGATTGGATTGGTTGGATTTTTCCAATTTTCTAACAAAAAAATTTTGGTCGGGATTGGAAATGTGCCCGGTTGGCGATACGCTTGCCACCTATCACATTATGGGACTTAGTGTCTTCGGCTAGTCGTGGGTGCCCTGGTTGTTCCTCTGCCTACCTCTTCGGGGATATGGGCGTGAAGATATAAAAAAAAAAGAATATGCAAACCATGAAGCTATATAATTACTACTAGAGGTTACAATTATTCCAACAAAGATCTGTAGAGTTACTCTGGAACTTCGATTATACAATATTGGAAATTCGAATCAACTATTTAACACAATACTGGCGAATAATTAACATTTAGTTAATAGTAAACAACAAATCATTTTATCAGATTCGTTGCATTTGTTTGTAGCTAAATGTTAATAACCCTCTAGAATTGTGTTATAAAGTACTTAAAATGACATATAGGTACATTTCCAATTTCCAGTTTGCATGATATCGAGGTTCAAGAGTAACCCTACTGATGTCAATTCCAAATATAACTGACTCTTTCTTATCTATCGACCTATTTTCGTTTTGATTTTTTGAATTGATATCAAAAAACTCTCAGAAAGAGAGATCATTAAATTAGAAAGGGTCAGAAATATTTGGATACTGACATGTCTTTTAGAAGTGTAATCTCCAGTAGTAATATAGCTTCGAGATGCAGTTTTGTTTTTCTATAATGTGAAAACTTCAAAGTGAAAGCGTCAAATTTTTGAAGTGACAACGTCTTATCATTCGATAGAGTCGACCGCACGCACCAAAAACTTGACTCATGCGGCGTCACCTCGCTCTGAGGTGTTCCATTTAAGGCTTGAAGTGCAAGCGAGAGCGCGAAACAAGCGACAAAGAGGCACAATCGGCCTCTATTCTTATAAAATTGTCACTTTCAAATATAGTAAGTAAACCGACTTTACAAACAAGCGTTTTTGACGTGACAAAGTCTTAAATTAGGTTGTGGCTCGGAGTCTTGAAAAAGTGTAACGCCCGCTCACGTCTGTTACGATGAGTCACCGAACGAGAGAGAGAGGCCCGCCGCCTTGCGTCACTCTCCCACATATTCTACCGAGAAAAAGACGTTGTCACATAAAATCTTCATCCGTAAAACCGACCGACACTATATTTATCTATTTGAGTAGAAGAGATATGCGGCTCTTTTAGGCAACTCGTAACCGGCGAACGCAGGCTAAATTGTTTATTACCATCAGTATTTCTACCTATTCCTAAATTAACTCTGTCACATTCCAGTCGGAAGGGTAAGGTAGGCGGTAGACTTGCAAAATAGGATTATCAACCCGGCCGCAGAACAGCGACGCACCTATACACATAATATCTATGCTGTCTATTACAAGGGCCGAAATTAGTTGATTTCTCACATAAAATACATTTGTCAAAAAAACTTATCGATGGTGTTTATTTTCTTTAACCAAAGAGCTTTAAGCAAAATAACTTCTTTTTCCCATTAAAAATAAAAATCTGCAAAAGTGGCACTCTTTAAAAAAAAGTCTCATCCGCTTCATTTGATATTAACCAAAGAGCATCCTCGATTGCTACAATATGTATCAGCAATTCGTAAGTCCATATTAAACTACACAGGGCCGAGTTCTAGCGGCCGACGTGTTGTCCGTGTTTCGGGAAGGTACCGCCGCCTGAATAATAAAGTAAACTGAAGTCGTTTTCAGACGCGGGCTACTCGCCGATCTGCCAGTTTGTGTGCTAAGGGAGAATTATACTAAATTTGAAATAAGTTTCAAGGACTTCAAAACTGTAGTAGGTTATATGTTAGATTTAAATACTTCAAAAGAGGAGTAGGTTTATACAACATACGAACGTATTTCAATTAACATATTTTTATAAACGATAATCGATTTCTGAACGGCTTACTTTTTTTAAAAATAGTGTACTTTCGAGATGGCCCATTGTCTATGAAGTCGGTATCACATTTTAGAATTCTAGAGAAATTGATGGAAACACTGAATTTTTGTGTGCGTTAATGATTTCTCATCACTTCAATTCTGGTCAGATTAATATCTCTCATTCTCTTATTTTAGAAGTTACAGGGAGAGGGACAGTCGTTTTACCATTTTGAAATTGCCTCTCGCGCAAACTGTTCAATTTAAAAAGTAATAATATTAGAAACCTGAATATGATTTTTAAAGACCTATCCACGATATTTATTTACGATTCCACAGAAGTATGGGTTTTGATAACAAATATATTCCAGTACTAAGCATGGGCAACCCCAAAATTGATCGCTTTTTTCTATTTTTGTGTAAAAATCTTGATGCGGTTCACAGAATACATCTAATTATTAAGATTTAACAGCACAGTACTTAGGTTTCGGAAAAAAACTGGCTGCGACATACATACGGACAGACAGACAGACTGACAGGTAGCAAAAGGCGGAACTCTTCGACCATTCGTCATGACCTTCTCATGACGAATCTTGAAGAGTTCCGTTTTTTTTGACATTTGGCGACGGAACCCAAAAATCTCTAATATTAAATAAGCTTTATACAAACTAGTCGGATGGTAAAATAAACTTTTACTGCCACAAGGTAAAATACCAGGGCTTTGATATAAAATGTGTTTCGTTAAGTTGTTTGAGGAACACCAATAACCGCCGCCGCCGAAACCCTTTGATGTTCGTTAACTTCATTTGAAGTATACCCGCCGCGGTAACGGTAACAACCAACACACCTAGCTGAAACAACTTATCAAGCTCGTAGTCTATTGTTACTTAAAGTTTCTGCTGTATTCGTTCAGCCACACTCATTTCATATCAAATGTTCCGGGAGTTAAACTTTTAATGACGAAATTAAAACTTAATAATTATCTTAATATCAATACATTTTAATAAATCTTTATATATAAAAATCATTGACTTATTGGTTAGGTACTCTTGATACAATTTGGCTAACTTTGATTTTGTATAATTTGTTAAAGTCCAGGGAAGGTTTAAAAATAAGAAAAAGAGAAAAACTGCGAGGAAACTAGGAAAAACAACATTTTATTTTTTTCCATACAAACTGAACGATTGGAACGAAGTTCGCCGGAACAGCTAGTAATGAAACAAATATCACTGGACAAATTACACAAATTGGTTTAACTCTACAAGAAAATTATAGTTGTATTATGGATTTTAGTCAAAGAAACTAAAACATAGAAATACTTTAATAGATACTGGAACAAATTTTAAAACACCTGGACCCGGAAATAAAGATATTTAGATTTTCATCACAAATATTTGTCCCCGTTTGGAATTGAACCCGAGCCTCAACATTGGGCAGTGGCGTTAGGCGTGTACGCTAAGCCCTCGAACAACGAGGCGGGCAAAACATAAGACAATAGTATTCATAATTTTACCCGGTGATGGCCTCGGACTAGTTTGAAGAATGTAAAATGTTTTCCTATCAAGCAAGTCGGAAGAGACGATTCTCTACTTATACACACACCTGGAACTGCGACTAGGGGTCATAGTCTTATAAACAGTCTTGTTTGCTATGGTCTTATATTATGCCTTGCATATATATTTTTTTATGACATTGGAAGGCAAACAAGCAGACGGATTTCCTGATGGTAAGAAATTCCCGCCGCCTAGAGACACCAAAGGTGGTAAAAGTGAGTTGTCAACCCGAGGCTGGGATGTTAGGCCTCGAGCAAAAGTAAGTTTACCGGCTACCTTACCCTCCGAACCGGAACACGTCATGACGTTATGGCGACAGGAATAGTTAAGGCGGTGGTACCAATCCGGGTGAGTCGCTGCAAAACTCTACCACCAAATTGTATATTATATTGTATATTTGCATATTGTTGATCGTGGGAGGACAGATTAACCGGCAGACATAAGCATATGTCCTGGGATCCCCGGGGCGTAAGATAACTACGCACCAGCAACATCTATGGTTTCAATAGTTGCGTAGTTACACAATGGTCTTATATAGTAAAGTATTAAGACTGCTTGTTCGCAATCTGCAAAGAAAACGGAGCCCCCAATACCCACTTATTATAAGTACATTAATCGAACCGAGTAAATATGCTATAAAGAAGTGCTAGTGTATCTTGTAGTTGTTAAAACCGAAAGATGTAAGAATGTTGTATAAAAGGTCTATGAATCCAAAAATGAAGTTCAAGTAGGTATTTAAACTTAACAAACCCAAGCCACTGTAATGGGTGATAAATGAAGGATGTACCACAGAACCGCGCTCCAAAGCTCGTCACTGACAACTGGTTTACGACAAATTACGTTAAAGTGTGCGCAGCCAAAGATAGCGGTACTTTATTAACGTCTGACATCCGACGGTCGTCCGTAAATTACTGAGGTTTTACTAAAACACCTCTTACAAGGTATTTTTACCGCAGACGAGATTGTTACGTGATTTATGGCTTTTTTGTAATGCGAAGTGAGTTGCGCGGGTCGAGGAAGCGCCGCCGGCTGGCAGAATGAAAATACAGTAGCCTCATAATTTAAAATAAAAAAATACAAATATCTTCTCTATAGATCACATTTTTAATAACGATCGGTTTTTAAAATAAATCAGTGAATAAATATTGTTACAGAAAGAGTACGCACGTAATTACCGTCCTATGTTGTTAACAACGGGTCGGGTAACAAAAAGAAAATTTGGTTAACAAAAAAAAATGTTGCCCGGGATTGGATATGTGCCCGGTTGGCGATAGACTTTGCCACCTATCACATTGTGGGACTTAGTGTATTCGGCTAGTCGTGGGTACCCTAGTTGTGCCTCTGCCTACCCCTTTGGAGATATGGGCGTGAAGATGCAAATATATTTACTTATTAGCAAATGGACAATCTCAAGTATAACGTATTTAAATGCACAAAGCTTCTTTGCATTTGTTTCCGTTGTAGAGCCCCGGGGATAGCTTCTTGCACAATAACTTGTAGTGAATTAAAGAAGCCTTTTGAGTTGGTAATGTAGTTCTTGTTGGAGCGTCAGACTCGGCCGCGTTCCAAAATAACGGCACATCTCGTAGAGTGGCAATTTAAAACTTGCATTAAGCATTAAACGCACTTTCTTCTTAGATGTCGCCTTTGTGATATATCTGCGTACTGGCACAGAATAAGTTATAGTACAGAGAACAACACAAATACTTGATCTTAACACAGTACAGTAAGTATTGAAAGGGTGTCAGATATTAATTGCGTTGTATACCGTACTAACGTACAGAAAACTCACTGTCTAACAAAGCGCAATTTCGGATACAAAAGCATACATGCAACTGTCACTGATATAAGCACGGAAGCATAATCATGAAATTAAAAGTGTTTAATAACCCCGACAAAACCTATCTGTAATGTTGCTAAAATCCTCTTGACGACGTCAGCTTTCAAACCATAAATCCCAATTGGAATCGATTTATTCATTCAGAAGTTATCACAGACAAACACACACACGCAGATACATGAAACTTATAAAATTCCTCATTTTCAGAGGTTAAAAATTGAAACGTCAATACTAAGCGTATCAAGAATAAAAATAGTGATGCGACGATATAAATGGTTGTCAGCTTTGGCTCAGACTATAGTTATTTTGTTGTTTACTGTTTGTGGTCAATCTTTTTTTAAGGTATTAAGTGGCTGTTAGGTAGACCAATTTCTTATTATCGTGAAAAAACGAGGAATATGCGTGACGCAAAATTATTGACAAAAATAGGCGGCACATACCAAAACTGCAAAGAACTCCTTTAGTATTGGCTACGAGTAAATACTTATTGCATGTGAAGCTATTACTTTTTAAACATTAATTTTAAAAAGTCTTCTCTAATGATTAAGACATTTTCATAAATATGAATGGTGAATTCGCAAAAGGACTGCCTATACATTAAAAATTGCTAAAAAAATATTTATGACACTCCGAGCTTCTTTTGTAAACTTCTTTGAAATCGACAAGAACCTTTTCTTCTCCAAGAATACTCCTCAAACAAAAAAAAAAAAACAAAAAAAACGAGATACGTTTTCCTTAAACAAAAAAAAGTATCTTCACGCCCATATCCCTGAAAAAGTAAGCAGAGGCACAACTAGGGCACCCACGACTAGCTGAAGACACTAAGTCCCACAATGTGATAGGTGCAAGCCTATCGCCAACCGGGCACATATCCAATTCCGAGCAACTTTTTTATAATTAGAAAATTGGAAAATCAATATTCTTTTTGTTGCCCGACCCGGGATTCGAACCCAGAACCTCATGCAGTCAAGTCCAACAATTGAACCGCTAGACCACAGAGGCGATCCTTAAACAAATACATAAATTTTGATTATGTGACAATATTTACGCAAATTTTTTCTAAAGTTGTGTAAATGTTGTAGCGAAAGTCTTCCAAATGACCAGTATATGATAAACGTAACTAACGTTCTTACCGCCCACCACTGCTGCCACATCACGTACGGACTGTACTCTTGATCTGGTCGCGGTGGTGCCTGGTGGGAACTTTTGGTAGGGTTGTCATATTATGCGAAGGACGTGAGAATTTATATTGTTCCCGAACTCATATTTTTAAATGAAGAAACACTTGTACTGTTTTACGTATAGTGATACGTAAAACAGTACAAGTGTTTCTTCATTTAAAAATATGAATATTTGGAAGTCTTACCAAGCTCCGACGATGGAAAATATCAAATATGTTCCCGAACTCTTTTTGGTCTGGTTCCAGTATTGAGCGGTGGGAACGTTAGTTAAGCTTGTCGAATTCTGTCGCATTTGGAAGACTCTCCTCTCTCCCTTCAAAGATTACACGACTTACGCAAAATTAGCAAAATACTGCTTACTAAAAGGCTTACTTTACTTACATCTTTTTATAATGGTTTTCCGCAATGTACGCCTAGTTCAATAAAATAACTCAAATTGAAGATATTTACGAATCGGAGCTTCGACAGTTATCTCTTCGGATCATGTTTAATAGTTTCTCTTGACAGGTCTGATGGGTACAGTAAGCAATCGAAATATCTGACCCCTCGCAGTACTTTGAAAGTGTTTCTAATAGTTTCTCTTGACAGGTCTGATGGGTACAGTAAGTAATAGAAATATCTGACCCCTCGCAGTACTTTGAAAGTATTTCTAATAGTTTCACTTGACAGGTCTGATGGGTACAGTAAGCAATCGAAATATCTGACCCCTCGCAGTACTTTGAAAGTATTTCTGATAGTTTCTCATGACAGGTCTGATGGGTACAGTAAGAAATCGAAATATCTGAACCCCTGCAATTCTTTGAAAGTATTTCTAATAGTTTCACTTGACAGGTCCGATAGGTACAGAGTAAGCAATCGAAATATCTGAGCCCTCGCAGTACTTTGAAAGTATTTTTATTAGTTTCTCTTGACAGGTCTGATGGGTACAGTAATCATTCGAAGTATCTGACCCCTCGCAGTACCTACATTGAAAGTATTATTTTGTAATAAATTCTTGTAGTACAGATCTGGCAGCTATAGTAAGCAACCGAAATATCTGAGCCCTTGCAATACTTTGAAAGTATTTCGCTTGCTTACTGTACATTCACAATAAAAGCCCATCCACGTATTTTCCAGTAATTACATAATCATTTATTACTAAGGTACAAAGCAAACAATTTCTCAAAAGCGATTCTAATCTAGAAAGTTATTATTTTTCTTTTATACATTATGTTTTTTTCCTTTGATACAAACAGAGTTTGATTAATCATATTTATGTTTGTATGAGGCACTTTCCCATAAATTGAAGAAACATCACAACAACAAAGGTTACAAACCGCTCGTCGTCTCACATTATTCAATACAGGATAAGAACCCGGCTAAGCTCGGGTAAAATGTGACATAATATAGGTACATCTAGGTGCAACGTGTAGGTAGATATAGCTTCATTCATTGTGTTTAATAAATATAGTAAATAAAAACTGCCAAATTTTTTTTAAATCAACATTTAAAGTAAAGTAACATAAATTAACAAAACAAATAGCAATGAGTACTTATCCGAGAATTTCGCAGAGGTTTTAAAGGAATATTCTCTATCACACATCACAAAACGGAACGTTATTAACTACCCAAGGTGGCGACTGTGATTTGTCTGTCAACACATTAGAATCACAGAATTTAACAAATTACTCGACAATCCGAATTTTGCGGATATATGTTGTCGACTCAAAATCATTATTTTTTTATGTTTTATTATTCAGGTAAGGTTTCAATCGAGTCTGCCGTACCCCTTGACGAAAATATTAATATAGATAATATTGTCTATGGATGTCTTTTTATGTAACTCTTCACTACAAACTATAAAACAAAGTCACTTTGTTCACAAATGGACAAAGGGACACCTACGTCACTCTATATGCTTAAATAGAGAAAACTACGCAAAGGATTTTGATGCAGTTTTTATAATAGATAAAGTGATTGATGAGGGAGGTTTTACATGTATGTTTTATACCCGTGCAAAGCCGGGGCTGGCCGCTAGTAAATAATAAAATGTAGGTAACAAGCTCTTGGCTCTATAGTATAGACACCATACATGTTATATTTGCCGAGATGCCAGGCCCATTATGCAAGTCTACTAGCTGCCCTACCCTCCGACCGGAACATGACAGAGTCATTATGATGGCAGGAATAGGTAACCCGGGCAAGCTACTACACTGTGCCTTACCACCTACGATCGTGTTAGTAATCGCCTTTTTAACCAGTGCTTGCCTCTAACGAGCTGCCTGGCGGAAAAGTAGATGCTCTATTCTACTCAGCGAACCCGTACCAACACGAAGAAATGAAGATCTCTCATTTTTATGCAAGATTTCAGCGAACAAGCAATCTCCTGATTGTAAGAGATAACCGTGACCTATAAACACCATTAATGTAATAGGTGCGCCGCTATCCTATAGCTGGTATATTACCTAACTTATTGTGTAACTCCACCGGCTACAGTACCCTCTGGACCGGAATACGACAGAGTCCAATCTTTAAACGATTTATTTTTGTTCTATTTGAAACCTCTATTAGTTTTATATGTCACGGGTATGCATAAAATATTTTTTTTATGTTATAAGTAGGTCACAAGTAAGCTACTGTCCTGAATACAAGAGTCCTTAAAGCAAAGCCGCACGAAGACACCACAGATGTTATAAATAAATCGCTATCTTATGACAGTGATCATAGTTCACGTCTGCATGTCTACTGTCTAGTCTTCATCATGGAACAGTATAAATAGCTAGTGCAGAGGCTACGGCAGCCGGAATAGGTGAGATGATGATACCAATCCGGCCACAAGATTAATAATTTCTGAGAGGCTTTTGATATATCATTGAACTGATAGGTAAACAAAAAGCAAACTCTACACGTGCTCAGAACTGCCAGCGTATGCTCTTTCACGCATTCTAGCTATACCGCTTTCCAGGCCTTCTGTAGACTTGTTATGTTGTTGTTGTTGTTCATCCGTTATGTTTATAGAGCATGAACATTAATTCCTCTGTAAACATTACTCTTGAAGACTGGCTCTTCAACAATATAATCAAAGTGGTCCCGTGCTTATCTGAGTCTTGATAGCTGACGCTCTTAATCAGGAGCATTTGAGGGTCGAAATGGCTTTACATTGGCTCCAGCAAGCCGTCTGCTGAAAGTGACATGCACTAAGATTGCTCCCTTCGAGGCGTAAAACTGGTTGCATCAATAAAGTTGCCGTTAAAAAACGATACCTGCGTGTTCAGCAAACAGCGATCGTCTCTCCTTGTAGGTCCACCTGTTCCTGGCCTCCGCAGATTAGAGTCGGTTTCTTGAAAACGTCGGAGATCTCGTTGAATGGTTGATAGCAACAGACCGACTGTCCTAGCCGTATCACGCTGACTTCGCCCTGTTTCCAGCAAATGAGGAGTCTGGTGTAGTCTTAAAGTGTAAGTGAAATAATGATGAAATTGCTAGCGTTACATTGACAGTAAAGTTAAAAACAGATGCCTGGAATATGTTGTTCTGTCTATAAAAAATACTAATTTTTAACTTCTAGTACGTTTAGCGCCAGGACTTTAAAGAAACCAAGGAATTGTATATATAATTTGAAAATGGACTAAATTTTGAATCAAACACTGTTTATTTTGTTAGGAATATTTTTTTTTTATTTTGGAAATATTCGGGTTTCTTTTACAGACACTAATAAGTTGGTCTCGAGTGCATTTGCTTACTTTGGGGTTAGATTTAAATTGTGTAGCTTGTCCAGAAATAATACCTATTTATTTGTTAAGCCTGGGATAAACAGCGATAGTGGAATTTCAACCTAGGTCTCCCCGAATACCTACATCCATCCACAATCGCATTGTAAATCTGTTTTACGATCTTTTACTGGTCATTTTAAACAAAACCTAGTAAGTAAGTCTGGCTAGTTCGCTTGCACACTACAACAACCAATAACAGAGCTTAGTGACATATCACAAATTCTATGGCATTTGACTTATCGTTACTATAAATTCCGTCATAATACCATAATGCTGTAGCCGTAGTCGGCATTGGCATGCCTGCCCGTTGTTTACGACGACTGGGATTAAAGTTTTCGTCGAACAAATTTATAGTTATCTAAGTCGGTTTATCGCGGAACATAAGTCACGTATAGCGACCGTTCACCGTACGTTACGGCCAGAGTACTACTAGTATGAACAGCTTTCGAGTTCGACGCAGTTACAATATTAATGACTTACTCGTAGAAAAGATTGATTGATCACATATAATATAAAGTATCTTCACGCCCATATCCCCGAAGAGGTAGGCAAAGGCACAACTAGGGTACACGACTAGCCAAAGATACTAAGTCCCACAATGTGATAGGCGGCAAGCCTATCGCCAACCGGGCATATATCTTATACCGAGCAATTTTTTTTTTAGAAAATCGGAAAAACCCAATTTTCATTATAAAATTCAAATAAAATAAAAAAAAGCAAGTATTAAATTGTAGCGTAGTATATATAGTAGTTAGTATAAATATGTTTTTGTTATTTAAAAGTATGTAAATAAAATATAATACTCGTATATACATATATACGATTAAGACACTAAATACGCTGAACGCTGCTAAATATTTTGACGAATAAGTATCGAAGAATATTAACGAAATAATAACAAATAATAAGATATTTGTTACACCTTTTAAACATACATATTCCGTTAATAAATAAATTTCATTTCATTACAATAAGATTGGTCAAAGTTGTGTTTCACTAAGTTCTGCAGGCTGAACCGGTGAACTTCTCACACTGGGCACTCCGTACTCTCTGTATACCCTACAGGGGAACTTGTAATTTTAAATGTGAGAAACATTCCGGATTTTAAGTTATTCGGTCACTTTATACTGAGTGTTGTTATGTTTGTAAATAACTTCTAGACTTCTAAACCATATACCTTTAAATAAGTTGACGCACTATCTATAAAAAAACGAATAAATTAAATCGGACTACAAGTAAACGAATTATAAGCCTTTTTACTTTTACTTGTTGTCTTTGTCTCACGGAAATCACTTTAGTGACCAGGATAGAAAGTCTCTTATATACTTTCTTGGAACATGGAGTCTAACCTATCGTTACGAACGTTTCAGTAGATTGAGCGCGAATCGCAACTATAATACAGACATACATCATTTTGAAAATGTTTTCTGCTGGCCCTTACTAGTCGCCTGCGTCTATTTTTTTTGTAATATCTTTAATATTCCAAATTCACACTTCTACAGTTTTATTATAAGTATATAGATAAGTGTTTGCTACCTCAAAGCCAGAAGACTAGTGAAGATAGACTACGCTTGGCGTTGAGCCAGTCATCACCAGTCCAGACCTCGTTCACTATTATGTGCTTAAGAGTTCAGGCTTATACACTCCGGGGTCATTTATCTCCTAACATTTATTGTGGTCAATTCATTGACATATGCAAACTTCAACTACAGTTCAAGTATCTTTGCAATATAATAACCGAATGGTCCAATCTTTTTTCCTACAATGGTCGAAGGTTATTTTCTAAGTCTTCTCCTAGCTAAATAATAATATATCAGCTTTTCATAAGTTAATTACAATCTTCAGTAAACTGTCTTAATGAGTGTGAGATGAGTTATAAGCTTTACGTGTATGTCTGTGTGTCTGTCTTTGGCATTATAACCCCCGAGCGGATGTAGTGATTTCAATTTAGTTTTTTTGTATTAAAGGTAACTTATGTGCGAGTGTTCTTAGACATGTTAGTTGAAAATCAGTTGAGTCGTTTAAAAGTTGTGGGGGTAAAATTGGGGAGATTAACCGAATACTTTGCTTTTTAAATTTAAATTAAATTTTTGTTTCGGGTGTTTTTTTTATTTTTACTTAATTTTTTGTTTGAGTACATATTTGTCAATAGCCAGTATTAAGCTAGCTACGAGTATATGTAATTATTATACAGACATAATAATATTAGGTCAGATTACTTATCGATAAACCGATTAAATCTCGACAAATACCCTTGATAGAGGTCCAGTAACGTACACTGTGATTTAAAGCTCATATTATTACTGCTTAGAACCGAGAACGTGCTCGTACTACTTACTATTCTGTATCAAATAGTATGATCAAAATATTTCCATTTACTCCATTTAACGATGACATTTTTTTATGATATTGGAAGGCAAACAAGCAGACGGATTTTCTGATGGTAAGAAATATACGCCGCCTAGAGACACCAAAGGTGGTAATGGTGCGTTGCCAACCTGAGGCCGGGATGTTAGGCCTTGAGCAAAAGTAAGTTAACATTTACACAAACTGAGTTAGTTATTTTTTTTTTGTTTTATTTCAAGCCTTTTCCAGTATACTTATAAGTACGAGTTCGTAAGTCTTTTCTATGAACAAAAAATATTCAAAATCAAATTAGTTTTTATTACGTGGATCTTTACAAAGATTCTTGTGACGCGTCTATATAATTCTAAAAACTACCATCGGATCGGAACGCGGCCACACACTAAGATGATCCGGCGAAAGAAACTCAGCGGGCTTGTCTTTTTTCTCATAAATCTAATTTAGAAAAGTTTATTACATTTACAAATAATTTGCAGAGATTGATATGACGAGCAATTAACCCCAAGCATTTCTGTCTTCTAAATATTCTAAAGTCTTATAATAACCCTTACCATACAACTTAGTAAAATTATTACAATTACAATCAATCTTCACATTACGTAAGTTCATATTTTGTCTTTTCTTAAACGATTTGTAAATTTTACCTTCCCTTGCACTTTATTACTTTTTTTCTGAAAATTGATAGAAGAAGGCGCTACTTTGCGGAAATCCATAACTAAATCCAAATAAAATTGTTTTTTTTTCTAGTTACAAAGAGCTCTGACACTACCTACCCTTTTTGGTCTAACTTAAAATTCAGAAACTGTAGAAGGCAATTGATTTATAAATAGGGTATTTTTACTACTGTTGGAATCTATTTGTAACCGTTTCCAATTTCATAATTAAAAAATGGAAACTTAACAATTTATTAGTGACATATTTGATGGGCATAGTGTCGAACATGGTGATATCTATCAGTAAATCCAAAAAAGGGCTTTTTCAATGTTAAAGTTGAGTAAATATTACGATTATGTTTACCGAGGGGCTAGTTAATGTCAAGTTTTATTGCAGTTTATGGGTAGCGAAGATTATTTTTAAGCATCAAGGGAACTGTAGATACAACAACGTATATGATACATTATACACATTTTTTTTATCTCCTAGTAGGTTGATGATACTGAAATGAAATTTATTTGAATTAATTTACATTGAATTGAGGTCCTGGGTTCCGTTTCCAGGTTGGGCAACAAAAAAGTGAATATGTTCAATTTTCTTAATAACTATGCCCGGGATTAGATATGTGCCCCATTGCCGATAAGCTTGCCACATATCACATTCTGGATTTAGTGTCCTCGGCTAGTTTTGAATGTCCTACCGCTCCGGGGACATGGGCGCGTAGATACTTTACATGTGTAATTATGTCTTTCTTTCTAATTATGCCTATGTAAAGTTTAACAGTCAGCCATCGAAACGCAATCAATTGCTATTTGTCAAATGACATTATTACGCATACAATCGTACGTTATCTTTTAATTTTGCGTAACGTATATTAGCAATTATTACACAAATATTGCGCGATTTTTGTCATCTTGTTTATCGCAAGTTACCCTACCAACAATAACCCTACTGATTGGTAACCAACCAAACTTACCACAATGACAAACAAACTACATGATTAGTGAGATCCAGTTTAAAATCTGGTGGCTTATAACCTTACACAAGAGTTTGCATTAGCATCTTTTGTGTCTATAAGTAACACGAGTTTCTTATAATTGGGTAATCCGTCAGACTAATTGCCGTGTTACACTACAAAATGATTGATTCTGCAGTCTAGAGGTCAGAAGTTGGTGTAGACTACATAAGATCCTGGATATGATTCCTGAATCGGGCGAATCATAAACCACCTATCGCATTGTTGGACGAAGTACCTTGAGCTAGCCTTTTATGATATTGGAAGGCAAACAAGCAGACGGATTTCCTGATGGTAAGAAATTCACGCTGCCTAGATACACCAAAGGTGGTAATGGTGCGTTGCCAACATGAGGCTGTTATGTTAGGCCTCGAGCAAAAGTAAGTTTACCGGCTACCTTACCTTCCAAACCGGAACACGTCATGACGTTATAGCGGAAGGAATAGGTAAGGCGGTGGTACCAATCCGGGTGAGTCGCTGCGAAACTCTACCACCTAGTCATAGATAGTTTAGTAATGCCTCTTTCATCTAGGAGGATGAGGACTATTTTTTTTAGTGTTAAGACCTTCATATAAAAATACTCTTGATATAATGAGAAAGATATAATGGATGCCTTCTGACCTGCCATTAAATGAATGGGAACATGGCAATTATTATGTGAAAATTATGATTGCAAGACCAAAAAGGTCACTCGCAAGATCGTTACTCAAATATTGGTCGATTTCGGAACTCGAGGTCCGGCCAATGGAGAAAGTCACAATTATCCACTTATGTCACACAGTTGGAGTAGCCAATAATAGTCCCTATGAAAATTTACCTACTCCTGCAGTTTTTGTTAACACTTTGGCGTTTTGTGGTTGAATTTTGATGAATAATATACAAATTTCCAATGTAATGTATAGTATGTATTTCTTTTAACCATTCATGGATTTTTCAAAATTGTGGCCAATGAATTATTTTGGAAGTAAGTAAGTATCTTCATGCCCATATCCCCGAAGAGGTAGGCAGAGGAACAACTAGGGCACCCACGACTAGTCGAAGACACTAAGTCTCACAATGTGATAGGTGGCAAGCCTATCGCCAACTGGGCACATATCCAATCCCGAGCAACATTTTTTTATTACAAAATTTTAAAAAATCCAATTTTTTTTAAGTCCGACCCGGGACCTCAGAACCGAGCAGTCAAGTCCAACAACTGAACCGCTAGACCACAGAGGCGTTATTTTTGTAGTAGAACGTCAAACACCCCTATTCAAATACATTGATATACTTACTTTAATTATTTTTTTTTATGTTATAGGAAGGCAAACTAGCAGACGGATCTCGTGATGGTAAGAGATTCACGCCGCCTAGAGACACCAAAGATGGTAATGGTGCGCTGCCAACCTGAGGTCAGCATGTTAGGCCTCGAGCAAAAGTAAGCTTACCGGCTACCTTACCCTCCGAACCGGAACATGTCATGACGTTATGGAGGCAGGCATAGGTAAAGCGGTGGTACCAATCCGGGCGAGTCGTTGCGAAACTCTACCACCTAGTCAGATGTAACGGTGTTAGTGATGATAAGGCTATGCTCGCCTTTTACGAGCTGCCTGGCAAGAAAGGCAGATGGTCTATTCTGCGTAGGAGCCCGGACCAACACGGGGACTCTCTATGTACAAATCTTTAAATACTTGTATTATCGTATAATCGCCTCGTTGATTAAGTGGCTAGTGTATAAGCCTGGTTAGACCCAAACCGAGCCTAGCGGTTTGTCACTATGTTTATCCGGACTAATGCTCGGATGATCGGGTTCGATAATCGATTTGTATCCGACTATAAGCAAGGTTTGTATGTATAAACAAATAAATATCCCTGTTTGAAACGTTTGTATGTACAAAAAAAATAAACACCCCTGAAAAATTCACAAATTGAATCTAGGTTAGAATCAAAGTAAGCAAATTATATGCTTGTGTTACGGGTGTTAGTCAACGATACTAATACATAGAAATACTTAAATATATACCTGAATAAATTTAATAAACCCCCAGACCCGAAAATGCAGACATGATGACAAACAGATGTGTCACACAAACGTCTTCCCCCGTTGGAAATCGAACCCGAGCATTCACACCTTTTCATGTTAGGCTTGAACGCTTGCCCTTCGTCCAACGAGGCAATTAATGTGTCCGTCTTTATGATCACTTGTTTTCAACCAACTCCAAAAAGGAGGATTCAATTTGTCTCCATGTTTGTAATTATCCAAGTCATATAAGTTGATTTTGGTTATTATTTTTGCGTAATACAGGTAATTCGATTTACTCGAGTTCATTATGCAAAGTAGTTTCCATATTAAATTGGCTAAGATCCGAAATATAGTGTTTGAATTGTATTTAATAGTGATTGTTTTATTACAGAGTACATATTATTTTATTATATCACTAGCTGTTCCGACAAACTTCGTTCCACTCCTACAATTTGTATGGGAAAAATTAAAATGTTGTGTTCCTAGTTTCCTCGTAGTCAAAAGGAACAAAAAGTATAATATTATGTCCATCCTCTGGTGCTAAGGTTGGAAGGTTCCCAGTCAATTTACAGGTTTCGGTTCAGCCGTTCTTGAGTTATAAATAGTGTAACCAACACGACTTAATTATATATACTAGCTTCCGCTCGCGACTTCGTCCGCGCGGATGTCGGTCTTCGCGTGTTTAAACTTAAGTTTTTCCAGGATAAGAAGTATCTCATTTAATGCCCAGGATAATAAGGTATAATTAAACCAAGTATCATCGAAATCGAACCGTTAGTTTTCATGTGATGCCTGAACATACCGACAGACAAAATTTTTTTAATCACATATTTGGGTTTGGTATCGATCCAGTAACAACCCCTGCAATTTTTTTTTTATATTTTCAATGTACAGAATTGACCCTTCTACAGATTTATTATACCGGCCGACCAGATAGAAGGCATATTTATTTACCTCTATATTGTCTTTTTTATGCTTAAAGAAAGCAAACAAACAGTCAGCGTTTTTGTTGTTAGAAACTGCTGCTTACTACAGAGACCATAGATGTTACGTGTGTGTCGCTAACAGCCTAGATCTTATTCCAATCGAGTTACTTTAATCAGTGTGGCAGTCTATCGGCTACCTTAACCTCAAGCACAGAACATAACCATAGCGAGCACAGACGTTTTGGGCAATAGGAATAGGTATGGCGATGTTAACAATCCGTGAAATGCTACATGTAAAGGCGATTGAAGATGTACTTACGCAAGGTTTAAGATAAGAACTACAACATTAAGGCCCGTATAGACACACCGAGCTCAAATGCGATCTTGGTAACGTGTCGAGTGCGTTTAAAACACGCACAAGATTGAAATCGGGAGTGAACTATTAATAGGTGCTTGCTTTTTGTGTCCATTGGTGGCCAGTATCTCTTACCATCAAAGAAGCTAGTTGTTTGCCTTCCTGTAACATAAAAACACACACACATTGTATGTTGATCTTTCTGTATTCGGTTTATGAATGAGTGGTGCATAGGCGGCGCATGAGTCACCGGTCCTTTGAACCCCGAAGCGTGAGTTACGAGGTGTTTGGGTTGTAGTTACCGCCCGCTCCTCGCTTCCGAAACTATTTATACCTCACGCGCATATAGATCTTAAGGTGCGTTCACATTGTAGTTTATACAGCTACCTGCCATAAATTTTTGGACAGATCAAAAAATAAAAAAATATCTCTAAACAAGTTATACAAATTGAATTTAACCCCAAAGTAAGCAAATTATATGGTTGTGTTATGGGTCTAGTCAACGATTCTAACACATAGAAATACTTAAATAGATACCAGAATAAATTTAATAAACAACCAGAACCGGAAATACAACCATCTAAATGTTCATTACACAAATGCCTGCCCCCGTCGAGAATCGAACCAAAGCCTCGCTATTGGTCGATGTAGTTAGGCGTGTACGCTAGCCACTCGACCATATAAACATGGATTAACATAGGCATCATCAGCTGGAAGACGTCCAATGCTTGACATAGGCATCCCCCAAAGAGCGCCACAAGTCACGATCACCAGCCGCTTGTAACCAGCGACTCCCTATTAGGCGATAAAAAGATTAGAGAAAAGTTTTTGGATTATATTGTACATCTAGCTAAAAAAGTTATTAAC
>NJDD01001972.1:125656-170337 GCA_002245505.1 Calephelis nemesis | reverse complement strand
AAAAATTCCAATTATATCTAAGTGTCCATAGATAATGTGTATTTCTTATCGTCCCGAAATTCCTCTATTTATTTGCCTTGTGATGGTAAAAATACATTATTGGAAGACCTATCTTAAGACATATATTTTTTTAATTTTAGAATAATTTAATCGCAATAAAACAGCAAAAAACCGATCCAGATTTTTATAAGTGTATCATCTGCGTATACAAAAAATAGCTACATGTAACAAGATTTTTTTATGTGATTCCTTCAACAAATCCAGACTTTGATGGCAATAACATCACATTAAAAGTAGGCTCTTTCAAATAAAAAAAAATTAAAATTGGTTACAAAATGACGGAAGCATAAATAAAAAAAAATCATAAAATTAAAAATATACTAACGTAAATAACAAATATAGGCATGGAAAATATTACATTCTCCTTTTTTCAAAGTCGGTTAAAATTGCTTTCTATTTCCCTTAGTACCGAATATTGTGAGTTTAGCAGAACATAAAACTGGAAAACTAGGCTTATTATGACAAGTCAACTTCTTTGGTGTCAGCTAGTAAAATAAAAATAATATGAAAAGCTTTATTATACCAGAAAGCAGCACCAATTCGAGGTACGGTCTCCTGGGAGGTAGCCCTTGCTGCTGACATTGTAAGGAACAGTCCAATCCATCTAAATAATGATGTCTCGGGCTGAGCACTCTGCTAAGCCTGGTGAAGTTGTAAAAACCGCGAGGTTGGCAACACGTTAGTCATTTTTTAAAAAAAAGCTTCAAGTAATATTTCAATCATTGAGGACATGATGACATCAAAAACTAATGAACTAACCGTAAAATAAAAAAAATATTGAATTGTCTCCCTCTGCAACGTTAATTAAAAATTTAAAGGAAAAATAACAAATCATTATAACGCGTGTTCCCGTTGAAATAAATATTAAGAACTGAGAGATTTCGTTGAAAAATGCGTCCACACGAATGTAATTATTTCCAAAATGCCGCTCGCGCTGACGCGACGGTCTTGTAGCGTGTCAGTTGGTGTACAAAGACGTATGTACAAACTTAAGTAGACATGACAAACGGTATCTGGAAACGCGGACACTTCGGAGTTCGGACATGTGACACAACAAACGCATTACCAAATAATTTGAGCGCAGTAAAACTGCAAAAAAACCGTTACAATTTCATTGGCAAGTCGCGAATTGATCATTCCTTTTTGCGAAGCTGGATCATGTATCCGAAGTGGTCCTAAACAAATTTTGTCAAGTTCAGACTGGTGGTTCGTGAATATTGCATTAACTTTCCTGTAAAATGCAGTTATACATTCTTAAGTAAGTATAAATCACAAATTAATATACTGTACTTAATAAAAAAATATACCGAAACACCACGAAATCACGAATCACCTTTCAAAAAACTAATGTTGATTATATTATTAATAAATAATAAATTTTGTTCGTAATCCGTTCGTAAAATGTAGAAAAGAAAGCAAAATACCATACAGTCAAATTGATGTTTTCGGCCTTAACCTAACTTCTAAACATACACAAAATAGTAACAATATCTAATTGTAGTTTTAGTGTTACCTTTTTGGTACTCATACAACCTTACAAACTTCAATTAGATAGGATGTTGTTGTATAATAATTATAAAGCTTAAAAAACCTACTCTGGAAAATGACAATTTGTAGAAATGTATTTTTCAAAGGCAAACACTCTAAAAATATGCACCTAGCTTGCGACCGAGTAAAAATGAAACAAATCTCAATTATTTCTGTACCTACTGCATACAATTTAGTCGTTATAGAAAAGTTTTTGATTCCATGGTGCTTCAAACATTTAAACTCTTTAGTAAACAACAAATGTAAAAAATTCCAAAATCTTAATTTTACGTCATTGTATGTTACTGAATGTTTTTGATGAAAGTCAATTCGTGTATTTTTGCCACAGTTACATATTTATTTACATACAAATTTCAATAATTTTGAAAAAATCTTACTACAAAGTAGATACTTACTATCTCGATCGTGTAAGCTTTCCAACAATAAATATGCAAAAAAAACAGAACTTTCGTTGAGATATTATGATGCCAAAGTCACAAAAATACACACACACATACACACACACAAACACACATACACACATACGGAGGCAAACATGTCAAACGTATAACACGCTTCTTTTGTAAAAAAAATAGGTATTTCTTGAATTACATTAAAGTTGCAATAGTGTATTCCCTATTAAGATTTTTTTTTAGTAAGACATGTCTCCTTGAGTTGATAATCTCTTGTTGGAATGTCACATTTTAATAAGTTGAGGATTGTTAAATAACATGTTATGTTGGATTCGAGAGATCTCTTTCATTATATCAAGTATTTTTGCAGTCACGGTATGGATAGTATTTTGAATATGCACGTAATCTATGCGTGTGTCTATTCACACAAAAATAAAAAATGCAAGTATATACCGGGTGTATTTGACACCGTAACGAAAACTTCTGTGGTAGTGAAGATACATATGACATCAAAATTCCGTTAACAGTTTTTGTCGGTAACAAGTGGTTAAATATTTAGCAGTTTTTCAGCCCGCAATGTATAGCGAACAAAGTATATGCATTAAGCCGCGCGTTGCAAGCTGTAGGTGCCGACCTAATACCCTGTTTTATTACATTGCTGTTTTTAGTAAAAATTTGTTATTTATTAGATTTCAATAAAAATCGAGTTGCGTTAGATTGTAATAATGAAATAATATTGAAATCAATAACAAAAAATACAAAAAAAATAATAAAAAAAAATGAAATTTTCCGACACGAAATTCCAACTACATATGCATGTCTGTCATGTACAGAATCCATGGTTTCATTCTTCGGTACGCTGTCATTTACACGGTGTATAAATGCAAGTAGTTTGCAAGTTCAAAAACTTCAGGGTCTTGAAACTGTGCTTGTTGTTTTGGTTTGGTTTTGGTTGTTGCTTTGGTGTTTCCAGTTCAGTCTAAGGTTTATGTATTAAGCGTGTCTTTATTAGTTTGTATGTAAGTTTCTAATTGTGCATAATATGCATACGCATATTCCAATTCTCATGAACAGCTTGATAACAAAGTTTCTTAAATATATTTGATATTTTCCATCGTCGGCGCTAGGTAAAACTTCCAAATTTCAATTTCAAAAGGTTCAGTAATTTAAGTTCTAGCCCTGATGATGCTGTAAAAAGCGAAACCGGTAGGCTATTTATAAAATAATAAAGTATAAGTGATACGTAAAACAGTACAAGTGTTTCTTCATTTAAGAAAAGTAGTTTCTTAAATATGTAGTCTTAAATAACATATATGTTAGCTGTGCGCTATTGCAGAGTGTTCATAAGAAATATAAACAGCAAACTTTTGTGCATATTTGACTTTTGATTTTACAAAAAATAAACACTGTACAGTTACTACTTAATATATAAATTATAAGCACATAAGTGTTGACCATGGCTCGAGGTCAGGTCTAACGTCTGGAGAGCACTGTGCTGGTATGCTGATAGGGTTGTGTCTCTCAGGATTTTACGATATTATATTGTCGACGTCCACAAGGTATTTACGGCTAGATACCAGGTTAGGCACTTACGTATTCTATATATAAAAACATCATATCGTCCCTCGCATTACTAACTGTCCTAACTCATTAATTCGGCGATTTGAGTTGGGACTTAGGACTACAAATATCTTCCTGAATTCGTTATCGACGATTTTCTCTAACTCACGTAATTGTACGTTCATTGATTCTCGACTTATTGACATTTCTCTAAAGTATAACTAGAAACTCAACTTAAAATGACCAAACTGAAAAGCGTGGCTTATTGAAATTGTCTAAAATGAGATAGGACAGTTAGTCATGCGAGGGACGATATTATATCAACGGTATTACATACACGTATTGCACCAATATTTTGCATATTCTTTTATTTAATAAATTTGTAGTATCCGTTCTAAGTTTTTCCAGCTTATTTCATTTTGAGAGTGGGCTTAAGGTCTCGAATAATTTCTTGTTTTTATATACAAAAGTACGTAATAAGTAATAATGATAAATAACGAATACATTTAAATGTGTTAAGAGTTTTGACGAGTTTTGTTTTGAGTTTAATATTGGATATGTTCTGTTAGAGCCAGATTTAAGTTATTGCTTATTTTTAAAACCTAACGAAAAATTAATGTTATAAGTTTGACGTGTCTTAATTATACATTGCCTGGAAAAAGCGTAAGACCCCCAACTATGCGACGCCTTTTCACGCATTCGGTCAAGAATAAAAAAACAAATTATAACAATTCCGTACAAAAATAAATCACTAAAACGGACTCACTCTGCCTGCACTTCTGAATTCTCCCCTGCACTCAGTTGGACAGCTTACAGGTGACGGCATAGTGCTGAATCTTATTATTATATGCTCATAAATCGTGCTTTATACGTCACCTAGTGGTTTTTATATGTTATTGGAAGGCAAACAAGCAGACAAATTTCCTGATGATAAGAAATTCGCGCCGCCTAGAGACACCAAAGGTGCGTTGCCAACCAGAGGCCGGCATATTAGGCCTTCAGCAAAAGTAAGTTTACCGGCTACCTTACCCTCCGAACCGGAACACGTCATGACGTTATGGCGGCAGTAATAGGTAAGGCGGTGGTACCGATCCGGGCGAGTCGCTGCGAAACTCTACCACCTAGTCACATGTCACGGTGTAAGTGACAGTAAGCCTTTGCTCGCCTTTAACGAGCTGCTTGGCACGGGAAGGCAAATGGTCTATTCTGCAAAGGAGCCCGGACCAACACGGGGGAACGGGGGGAACGGGGGTTCATATGACCCATCTATTTTTAGCATAGGCCTGTAGTCTAATACTCATTTATTTGAAACATAAGCATTTCATACCTATTATGCTGCATACTCAAGAGCAAATAGGATCAAAAAGATTTATTAAAAAACGCGTTTGCTGATCCGTTATTTTTTTCCCTGAATAAATCACACATTTTTTTATGTCAAAAGGGAAGTACATAAAGTGAATTTCAAAATCTACTTATTATAGACCCTAAACATTAATTATTCAATACTCCTAATACGTGTGTTAACGCACACGCTCACACTCACACACACATACACACACACACACACACATACATACACATACACATGCACACACGCACACACAATTTGTGTCCCCATTTACGTTCAGATTCACAAAGTCTTTTATATCGTTTTTGCTTTTATTTCATGCATTTGTTTACAAAACGTAAATCCCTAATAGGCAGTTAGTTCAGATACAAGTAATGGATTTTTTTTGAGCACTGTAGATTTTAGTTAATAAATTTAAAAAATATGTATCTGTCTGTGGCATCTTAGCTCCTTAACTAAAAGACCAATTTTGATTCGGAGTTCTTTGTTTGGAAGCTGACGTGACCGTAATCGAATCCTAGTTTCATCGCAAATAAGTTTTGTCGAGGATTATTGAGTTTTTTTTTTTTATTTAATGACCCGTGTTGGTACGGGTTCCTTTACAGAATAGACCATCTGCCTTCCTGCCAGGCAGCTCGTAAAAGGCGAGCATAGGCTTACCATCGCTAGCAACATGACATCTGACTAGGTGGTAGAGTTTCGCTGCGGCTCGCCCGAATTGGCACCACCGCCTTATTTATTCATGCCGCCATAACGTCAAGACGTGTTCTGATTCAGAGGGTAAGGTAGCCGGTAGGCTTGCTTTTGCTCGAAACCTAACATCCCGGCCTCAGGTTGGCAATGCACCATTACCACATTAGGTATCTCTGGTGGGCGGGAATTTCTTACCATCAGGAAATCCGTCTGCTTGTTTACCTTTTAATATCATAAAAAAATGTACTTTATTAGCTTTGTACTTTACAAATGATATTTTACTGTTAAACAAAAAACTTACTAAAGTAGATTGTTTACAAAATTTAATATCTTTTAATGTTGAGACGTCAAGTAATTTAATTTTCTTGAAAACAAAGCTTTTGCCACTCACTCATAAATCACGCTAAAGTACGGATTATTTTTCTGTTTAAGTGGCAGTACTTAATCACTGATTTGGGTTTTTTAGCCGTTCTAAAATATCTTTACTTTATAAACATTATAAATGTGAAATTTGTGAGAATAGGTGGATGTTTGTTACTCTTCCACGGACAGACTGCTGAACGGATTAAGATAAAACTTTACAGTCATATAGTTTATAGATCAGAATGATACAGGCTTTATAAAAAAAATTGTCGTCCCAGTGGCGTAGCGGTTCGGGTGTTGGACTTGACTGCATTAGGTCCCGGGTTCGAATCCCGGTTCGGGCAACAAAAAGAAAATTTGGATATTCCAATTTTCTCATAAAAAATGTTGCTCGGGATTGGATATGTGCCCGGTTGGCGATAGACTTGCCACGTATCACATCGTGGAACTTAGTGTCTTCGGCTAGTCCTGAGTGCCCTGGTTGTACCTCTGCCTACCTCTTCGGGGATATGAGTGTGAAGATATTACTTTATAAAAAAACTGGTAAACGGGCAAAGCCACGAATGGAAGCTGTAATAAGGTCTGATATAACATCTCATGTAAAATAAGCAACACATAACTATTATTCTTTATTTTTTGTAATATTCATTACAAACACACAACATCTAAAAAGTATGACAGTGGTTTTATGATTATATAATTTTAAGCGCAGTAGGTGAAACTGTCAACAAATGAATGTGTGTGTGTGTTAGTGTGTCTGTTTGTTTTAGTGTACACACGTAAAACGTGAATTTGTTCAAGACATCATTTTTCGGTAAGCGTAACAGAAAAGAAGCCTTAAACACCTTACCTTTTCCCGTGTTGGTCCGGACTCCTTTCCAGAATAGACCATCTGCCTTTCTCGTAAGAAGCGAGCATAGGCTTATCATCACTAACACCGTGACATCTGAGTAGGTGATAGAGTTTCGCAGCGACTCGCCCGGATTGGTACCACCGCCTTACCTATTCCTGTCGCCTTAACGTCATGACTTGTTCCGGTTCGGAGGGTAACTTAGCCGGTAAGTTTACTTTTGCTCGAGGCCTAACACCCTGACCTCAGGTTGGCAACGCATCATTACCATCTTTGGTGTCTCCAGGCAGCGTGAATTTCTTACCATCAGGAAATCCGTCTGCTTGTTTGCCTTCCTATCACATAAAAAAAACCTTACCTCGCGAGATCTTCAACCTAGCTTACAGTGAGATCGCGGGCTTGTAAAGGCCGGTTTATAAATCACGTAGAACCAGTACGAAATTCGGCGATAACATACAGTGGTTTGGTTTTTGTGGAGTGCTACGAGAAGTCATTGTACATAACAGAGAAATATTGCGGCAATTACCTCACACATCGTTAAAGAAGTTTCACTTCAATATCGCTTCAATTTTGTTACGACTTTATCCAGAATATGCATCTTTAGGTATAAATCTTAACGCCTCCTGATCCTCTTGGAGAATATTATGAGATCTCTTCCGGAAAAAATTATATCCGTTCATAATTTTGAATTTAATCCACATCCTTACATCAACGAATCTTTAGCCTTTCAGTATATTTACACAGAATATTTAGAGTTAACAATTGAACACGAACCACTGTAGTTTGATTTTGGGCTATCCGTGCAAATACGACTATTCGTTAGCGAAATGACTCGTTTTTGGAATATAAGAAACGGGCCTCAATCGTCAGAACACACAGACAAATTAAGAACTTCCTTTTATTTGAATTCTGTTAAGAACCAACTATTCGTGGAAAGATATTTTGTACTATAAAAATGAAGATTTTATTTCAAACAAACATTATTTAGGTTTATGTTTTCTCACAGCCCTAGTGATGATAGAGCGGATGTTGATACGATCTCTATTATAAAGCAGACTCGTCTGATCTGTTTGTCTATCACACACTGGATTTATGGAGAGCTAAATCTAGACCAGCTTGTTGTAATTGTGATGATATATTACTAGAACGTAGATTCAAGATTATTATTGCATGTCTATTACGTTATTTAGTGATATTGCAGTATTTCAGTAATAATACATTTTTAAAAGCTATACAAAGAAGCTATAAAAAAAGCTCTAAAGCTTTGTGGTCTAGCGGTTCAGTTGTTGGACTTGATTGCACGAGGTCTCGGGTTCGAATCCCGGGTTTCTGGGTAAAAGGAAATAGGGTTTCTCTAATTTTCTAATAAAAAAACGTTGTTCGGGATTGGATACGTTCCCGGTTGTCGATAGGCTTGCCACCTATCATATTGTGGGTCTTAGTGTCTTCGGCTAGTCGTGGGTCCCCTGGTTTGTGCCTCTGCCTACCTCTTCGGGGATATGGGCGTGAGCTTTTTTTTACAAATAAACGAAGTTGGAGTTTCTGTTTTAAATTACAGAAATAACTTTTTTCAAAATAAATAGCTCGTACAACTTCGTGTACCCAAATATCAGAAAATTGAAACATGAAGTTTGTGTTTGTCAATTGTCCTTTTGTAATATTTGTAAATTTAAATGAATGGTATATAAAGTATTTTTATTAGCCTTCCAAACAAAAGTAATCCATCTACATTACAGGTATGAATATAGTTGTAAGATAAAACTCAAAGCTAAGTCTAGTAACGTGGCATGGAAAGTAAATCTTATGTATCACCACAATAAAAACTCTTTCAAAGGCTTAAGCAACGTATTTTTTGTTATTCACTTTTAAGGACCACTTCAGGTAAGTTCTTAACCCAGGGTTAAATCTGGCTTAAATAAATTTTGACAATTTACATTTTTGGGCAGCTTGTTACACCAAAGCAGCCGTAAGGGCCATAAGGGCCGCTTATATTTTTATTATACTTTATTTTATAGCAACGTCTGCCGGGTCAGCTAGTGTTATATAAAGTTCAGTTCAGTTAACTCATACGTGAGGAAAATAGGAACAAAAGCTACACCTCGTTAAATCAGACATGTTTGAACTAATGTGGAAGTCGGAGAAGTTTCTTGAGAACTTCATTAAAGAACAATATCGCAAGTAACGAGCTGAACGGAAAGAAAAACAAAAATCCCCCTTGCTTTGATTGGGAAAAGATTCTAGGGTTTGTAGATTACTGTACTTTTACTGCAGAACTTGTGATATGTTTTAAAGTAATAATAATAATAAATAATTGTTGACTCAACAATAATTGTTCCGATAGTCGTGTCAGTAAACGGTCTAATACCGAAGAGTCTCGACCAACATCTTAAGAGACTCTCTCTACAACCCTGGGTTAAGGGCCGAATTCAGAAGGCAGCAATTTTGGGGACGGCACGTATTGTGCGGAGGTTCCTCACTCTGTCGCCCTGACCACTGACGGTTTAGTTGTAAGACGACCGTTTTTGGTAACCTGTTTTTTATGTTTATATTTTTAATATTTTTTTTGTATTAAATGTATAAACGTAGAAAATAAGAGGCATTGAGAATAAATGATAATAATAAATATCCCTGGACAAGTCACACAAATTGAATCTAACCCAAAAGTAAGCAAATTGTATGCTTGTGTTATGGGTGTTAGTATAGTAATACATATAAATACTTAGATAGATACCAGAATAAATTTAACCACACAAATGCCTGCCTCCGTCGGGAATCGAACCCGTGCCTCGCAGTTGATCGGTGTAGTTAGGCATGTACGCTAACCACTCGACCAACGAGGCGGTCAAACAGTGTATCGAAATTCACAAAAGGAAATAAAGTTCAATTTTATTTCATATTTGTAATCATAATTACGGAACACTAGCAGCCCGTTCCAGCTTTGCACGGGTGTACATTTATAAATTTTGAAAGAAATAACGAAGCCTATGTTTATCAACGATAATGGCTGCTCCCAATGGTAAAATATTTTTTTCAAATTGGTCCAGTAGTTTCAAAGCTTGTTCAATACAAACAAACAAATTTTTCGTCTTTATGATTAGTATAGATTACCACTTCGAAACGTAATACCACTAATTTTTATGACTTATTTTGTAATTTAAATTAGTTACTAGTTAGTTAATACAATCGAATCGATAGCAACTACAGTAGCGGCAAGCTTTGCTGATCAGTTTGACATTTTTAAACCGTAATTAAATAATTACATTTACGGTTTTACACAAACTTTTGTGCTATTACTTTTTATATTGTTTACAAAAACAAAACCTTATTATTTCGACTAGCTTATATCTTTTCGATAATAATTTAAACAAAATGACATGACTTTGAAATGTGTCAAACCAGCCGTCTCAGCATGTCGCGAGTATAAAATAAAAAAAATATTATTACAAACTTGTAGCGTCTTAGTATAAATAAACACGTACAAAGTTAAAAGCCTTTTTTAAAAAAATTACGAACTCGCTTATAATGATTGTTCATACAACCTACCTATATCTGCTACGTCAGTGCTTGTCATGTTTTCATTTAAAAAATAAATTAATCGATTAATCAACTCACCATAAAATGGCATGAAAGCTACAAAACTAAATTTAATCTAGTTTCTGCTACTTGTAAAACTTAAAATAAATCAAATAAGTTTTATGAAAATCGTCACAATAAGACGGGAATAACATCATCTGAATATTAACATGTAATATCTTTTTATAATAGTGGAAAACAAACAAGCAGACTGGTTTTCTGATGGTAATATTCACGTCACCTAAAGATATCAAAGACGGTAATGGTGCTTTATCAAACTAAGGCTGGGATGATAATCTACGAGCAAAAGTAAGTTGAACCTACCTTAGCTTTCGAACCGGAACACATCAACAGTAAGCACTAACGTTATGGCGACAGGAACAGATAAGGCGGTAGAGGACGTGTTTCTACAAAACTCTACGTAGTTACCTAGAAAAATAATAAATAATAAAAGTTTCATGTACTCAAGTGAAGATCAATCTTATAAATTTCATACAGTTTCAGGGATCAATGCTCCCGAAACAAATATCCCATTAAATACTAATGAAAAGCGGCTTCATATCTTCAGAGATAATAAAATGTCATCTCAAAATCCGTTAAGCGACTGGGTTTCATGTTCTTTTTATGGAAACTTAAGTGACAACAAATTAATGTACTCGAAAATATTTGTATTTTCAGCGCAACAGACATTCTCCGTATAGACACCGCGCATCAAGCATCTATCTTTATTTTTACATTTATCTAAACTAAATTTTAGCTACTTAAACTGTAAAAATGTTTTGGTTTTAGCTTTTTTGACAACTTACAAGCTCTCAACTCTTAAATAGTCGTTTGCCTTTTGTTTAGATATTTAAAACATAAAAAATTAAAAATTATCTTTATTTTTAGCTTTTGCTCACTGGCTCAAAGGTTAATGTAAGCGCCCTATGCTAGCGACTATCCGTGAAATTAGGTTTCAATTTCCGAAGAAAGCAAATTCTGAAAAGACATGTTTGTAGTTTTGGGTGTGGATACTTACTATACTTTCTATACTGGTTACCGTATATACGATACACAAGCGTAAAATTTTCTTACTTTGGAGTAAGATCAATTTCTGTGATTTGTAAATAAATCTTTTTTATCGAGATGTGTAAGCTCTATGTCATCAGTATATAATCTGTGACTAATCCTGAGACATACCCCAATGAGTATTCGTTTTTCGTTGAGCGTCGGTATCTATTTCGGTAGCCGCGACTGAGTCCCTCGCACACCGCTTCATTCGATTCCTTTTACTCAATCCAAGTCGTACATCTGTATGCGTGAAATGTTTTAAAACTAATTCGGTTTTGCGTAATATACTTTTGGTTTTTCATAAATTCAAACCAAATTTATTTTTAAACGGATCCTAAACAAGAAGTATGTGAATTGGGTATGTTCTTTTTTGTATGTCTATTACGCGATGGCCAATACCGTATGGATTTCGTTGGTTCTTTTTTAAAAAAAGGTCATGATTCTGAAGTGGTTTCATAAAATTTTATTGAGATCTGTCTAATGATTTGAAAGTTATACATTATCATGCATAAATTTTTATGTACGTTGACGATTTCATATCACGTCTACATAAAAAAGTATGCCTCATTTAGTAAAACTCAAAAACCAGTGTTCGAATCATAATAAAATGTATATGAGACCATCTGGGATTAACGAGCTACATATCGTAAAGAAATCGTCAAATCGCGCTTGGGTAATTAATTGAAGTCAGTTTTTTGAAGTTCCCCGTGTTGGTCCGGGCTCCTTTGGACTTTGGAATAGACTATCTGCCTTTCTTGCCAGGCAGCTCGTAAAAGGCGAGCATAGCTTTATCATGACTAACACCGTGACATCTGACTAGGTGGTAGAGTTTCGCAGCGACTCGCCCGGATTGGTACCACCGCTTTACCTATGCCTGCCGCCATAACGTCATGACATGTTCCGGTTCGGAGGGTAGGGTAGCTGGTAAACTTACTTTTGCTCCAGGCCTAACATCCTGACCTCAGGTTGGTAACGCACCATTACCATCTTTGGTGTTTCTAGGCGGCATGAATTTGATTGATTGATGAGTAATAATTCAAACACAGTAAGACTGAACAAAACAACATTAAGTTTCAATAATAGGCGGTCTAATTAAATAAATAATTATACATAATATTAGATATTGTAAGCATCATCAGTATCAAAAGCCGCTTATAAAATGACCGTAAAATTTATATCAATTTATATGAATGACGAGCGTTTACACGCGGCTTTGCTCGCGTGGCAATTAATATGTTTACTGAATAATTTAGAATATTGTTTTAATTAAAAACTTATTTGTATACCTCAGTAATAAGGACTTTCATACAAACTTTTAACCCCTATTTCACCCCCTTAAGGGTAGAATTTCCAGGAGCGCTTAAATACGTACATACTCATTTTTAATAAGTAGCCCAAAAATAATATTTCGTGTTTCTAACTTAAAAATGACGGTCTTCCATACAAACTTTCAACCCCTTTGGGGTGGAACTTCTAAAATTGCATCCTTAGTGGTTCTCTTTCAATTCAATAAAGTTGTGATTTTAACAACTTTGACTGGGCGATGATGAAACAGTTAGTCAGGGCATGTTATTTTATAAGTATGTATAGAAATCTCATCTATACTTACATTATAAAACTGAAGAGTTTGTTTGTTTGTTAGTCAACATCCTAACTTCAGGATCCGATTTGAAAAAAATTTTTCAGTCTTGAATAGCCTATTTATCAAGGAAGGCTATAGGCTACGCCTACACATAATGACGATAAGACCAATAGAAGCAGAGCTCCAACGACGAATGTTTAAAAATAGTGTTTTTTTCCTATACAGAACTTCCACTGTGCGCACAGTGTTAAAGTTTCGCAAAAGTTATACATGACTGAATTATTTTCCCTGAAAAGTCCAAAACAAATTTAGCGGAACCATATTTCTATCTTTTATGGCTCACCTTTTTATGATAACCAAATATGTTTTAAAATAAAGCATTACTTGCGAAGCTGTTTTTATAAATATGACAGTAATCCTTATCTAAATAGATGAGTAACACACCACGGGTATTTAATTTAAAATAAAATTGCCCTTTACATCATTCGATTTAAAGTAGTATTTTAGGAGATATCGCACTTTTAAAATAACGTCACAGCAAAATAATGATTGAACACTACGTGCACAAATGTGCAATGATGGTGAGCAGTCATGAGAGAGACGTTTACGCCAAAATACCCTTCCGCTTTTGCGCCCATTAAAAACAGACACAAAACGAAATTATAAGGATTCTTGTCACTGTCTACCGAACCCTTCAAACTTACAACATAATATTACAAGGGAGATGTTTATTTGTTCATTTAAAAAAAAACTGCCGGCTGCACGCCATGCACCGTAGAATCTGAACCATCAGGACGCCACGCGATACGCCGATAAAATTAGACCATAGTAAGGGAACCCGCGATACTAAATGTCTTGTAACTTCAGCGTTACGGGGACCCATTGAACTTCGTCGATTAAATATCGGAGAGTAAAAAAAGGAACGTTCAATCTTCTGTTCAGCGGTGCATTGAGTGTCTAGAAGGTAAAAGAACAATAGCACTCACTTTCCTCGTCTTGGTCCGGACTCCTTTGTAGAATAGACCATCTATCTGCCTTTCTGCCAGACAACTCGTTAGAAGGGAGCATAGCGTGCATACCGTGATATCTGTGGAAGACTTTCGCACTGACTCGCCCGGATTGGTACTACCGCCTTACCTATTCCTGCCGCCATAACGTCAATGCTTGTCTTTGACTTGTTCCAATTTGGAGGATAAGGTATCTAATAACCTAACTTTGCTCGAGGCCTAACATCCCGGTCTCAAGTTGGAAACGCACCATTACATCATTGTGGGACCTCAGGGCAATCGTGGATGCCTTGGATGTACCTCTGTTTTCCTCTTCGGAGATACGGACAAGGAGTTTTTTTAGATAAGACGTCAGCGAACCAGAACAACGTGCGTCGTTATTCTCTGGCCGGGATGTTAGGCAAATTATGCAAGTACACTACTACTACCCTACCATCCAGACCGGAAAATGACAGAGAGAGTAGTATGCAGCACAGCACTCTACCACCAGTGATGTTATCGGTAATAACCTTTTTTACACATGCTTACCAGCTGTCTTTCTCCACTTCTGTCTTTTTCTACTCAGCAGTTTCGGACCAACACGGGGTATGCTGTATATACTATCACAAAGTAATTGCACTTTATCTTCTTATAACTCTATCGTAAATATGCACTACATTGCGATTATCTCAGCCGTTAGTTAGTCATAAACGGCCAATGAGTAATTTGTGCGTTATCGGCGAAACGTGCTCCTTTGACATTACGTGTGTAAACAAAGAAAAATATTGCTTTGTCATTGAATTACTCTTATGGAAATCATTTATTTACATCTTAATTATGTTACGATTTGTGTTCGATTGTGTCTTTAAGATTAGCTATACTGATTTGAGACTACTCTGAGCAAACAGTGAAAAAAGGATATCACGGTTTTTGCTCATTACGACGAAAATGCGTTAATATCTTCACACTCATATCCCCGAAGCCGTAGGCAGAGTCACAACTAGGGCACCCACGATTAGCCGGAGACACTAAGTCTCACAATGTAATAGGTAGCAAGCCTGTCGCCAACCGGGCACACATCCAATCCCGAGCAATTTTTTTCGGAATTAATACCATCTTCATTCACGATGGCGCCAAAACTCGTTTTTACTTTTCATTGTAGAATCTTCCAATAAGCATTAGGGATTAGCATAAAGGTCTTATCTGATTCGGTCACTATAACAGTGCTCAGCATCAGTTGGCTAATTCCAAAATTAATTAATATTCTAACCCTAGCTTTCAGTTTTGACTTCTGTAGAGGGTAAAACTACCAGGCCATCTGTTTGCTTGTTTGTCATTCGATTCAATAAAAAAACAATTAAAATAGTATGTGCTGTGAAATTTTCTTCCGTCTGCTCCAGTTCATCATTGTAGGTAGCCGAAATCATTATCATTATTTATCACGAGCTTTTTGGCGTAAGCTTCCTGTACCAATTATGACAATTAAATATCCCTCTAGTAACGGTTCCGTACTTATTATCGTATAACCTCATTTAGGGTAATTAAAAGGCGCAACGAATTGTTTTATGAAGATACTAGCTGATCCGGAAAACTTTGTACCTCCTGATGTTGACCGCTAATGGTGGTAATTCTACTGAGCACCAACTTAATATGTTTTAGGTGCATGTTAACTTTTTCCAAAAAGAAAGGAGATGGAACGTTTTAAATACTAGTGACGTTTTTAACAATGTTTTCCAAGGAATAAATTATTAGTCTAACTGCTGCACTCATAGACATTAATTGTCATTTAATCTATCACCAAGTCACAATTTTGTGGATGAAATTTCGACTGATAAAAGATAATTGACGTTTCTGAGTAGGTACGCACGTCAAGAAATGTCATTTTAATTTTAATCCGACAGCACTAAATATGCTTTTTTTCTGTTACTATCGTTGAAAGAGGATAGCGATTGTTTAAAATCATTGTAGTAAGTGCGTAACAAAGTCACTTCAAACAACAGTTTATATGGAAACTACTAATGTTGTTTTTCCTATTTTGTTTGCAAATTTCGCTGTTTTTCTATTCATTTCATGTCAGTTCTCAAAAAAGTAGAAAAAAATAACACAATTGGCCGAGCAATTCTAAATATTTGGCACGACCAAAGTAAATTGCAATTAATTTTTATATGTTTTATAAATAGCTAATTGGTGGTATAGATAGCACGACAGTGAAAAGCACCGTAGTTCTGGTTGTAAGAAATCGCAAAGAAGTAAGTACAAGGTACTAATTTGCCAAGTCTATTCAAGACAGTAAATAAGTAAGTAACAGCAATAATATTTAGTGAAATATCAAAATACAATATTAAAGTCAGAACTCACAGACATCAATTAACAATTTATTTGTCATTAAGTCGACATTTTCCATAAAAAACGTGGTTTAGTGATTGATTAAAAGATAATTGACGTTTGTGAGCGTGGCCGTAAGGCTATAATAAATGTTTAAATATTTAGTATATTCATGCCTACATCCCGAAGAGGTAGGTAGAGGCACAACCAGGGCACGCATTAAATCCCACAATGTGATAGGTGGCAAGCCTATCGCCAACTGGGCACTTATCTAATCCCGAGCAACATTTTTTATTAGAAAATGGGAAAACCACAATTTCTTTTCGTTGCCTGACCCCGGAATCGAACCCGGGAACTCATGAAGTCAAGTTCAACACCTGGACCGCTAGACCACAAAAGCGATTCAATTCTTAAATATTAAAGTTACGTTACTTATAACATATTATTACATACTATAACTACTTCATGATGTTTAATAATTATTAAGCGTTTAATAATATTGTTCCTTACTTTTCATTTAAAGTAGAAAAATTCAAAATTTAAAATATGTTTATTTGACGTAGATCTAAACAAAGATGCTTGTGATACGTCTACATAATTCTAAAAACTAAAAGCGGATTGGGACGCGGCCATTGATTAACTCGGCGAAAAAAACTCGGTGGGCTTATTATTTTTCTTATAAACCTAATTTACAAAAATAAATTTAAATAAAAAATTAAATTTATTTTAAAAATATGAAGGTATTTTCAAATTTGTGCTTTATATTGAGGCTGGATATTCTGAATACTTAACAGAAGTAATAAGAAAAAAATGAAAAAATGGACTCAAAAACAAACTAATTATAGCACTTTTAATATTCCGTAATAGGTCGATGCCCGAGCATGTACGACGAAAAGTTGGGATCGCTGTTTTTTTAAACAGTAACTATGTTTCTAATGTACATAGTTTCGTGTAGGTTTTTAGTACCTATTCCAAATCCTTAACTGAAATATCGTTAACTATTTCAAGAAAACTTGAATAATTTGAGCGCAGCTGTAAAAAAAGGCTCCTATTAATTTATTACCACGTAGCGATTCAGTACTTACTTTTTCGAACGATTTTAAGATGGTTCCGCATACGTTATATCAATATCGTAGTGGTTTTTGAGTAATACTGAATAATGAATAAATTTTCATTTATTGACGACACCATTATCTATGGAATGAAAAACTACTAGTCGGAACATGGGAAAATTAAAATGGGACCACTTCGGAATACTGTGGTGGAGTATAATCTACTGTTTTTAAAAATTGGCTTAGTAATTGCTTTACATATATACAAAAAAAAATTAAAAACCTTCAGATCAATTGTAACGAATAACCTTCTCTTTTTAGTAGCCTCTGTGGTCTAGTGGTCCGGCGTCGGACTTGACTTCTTGAGGTCTCGGGTTCGATCCCCGGGTCTGGAAATAAAATAAAAATTGATATGCGTCTTTTCAATTTACTAATAAAAATAACGTTATCCGGGATTGGATATGTGCCCGGTTGGCGATAGGCATCGGCTAGTCGTGGGTTACTTAGTTGTTCTTCTGCCTGGAATCTGGGATATGGGCGTGAAGATATTTTTTTCCTCCATTTTAAAATTAAATATTATGTTACGTACGAAAAGTAAGATTTTTTCTTTTTTTATTAACAAAATAACATCAAACAGAATATCTAACTAATCAAAGTCTTTGAAACACCTATTTAAAATGTTATAACATTTGAAGTGTAATGAATACGAATAGTCAGAACTCAGACAAAGTTAACATTATTGTAGCATTAAAAGTAAGTCTCCGTGGATCTGAAAAGCTGGGATAATATTATTTTCATACTTCTGATATTGAAAGTGTTGAATATCAAACGAGCGAAATCTTCGTAAACTAAATCTTTTAGTTTAATGTAACTGAATAAGGATCAAGGTTAGGTATTACTACAATATCTGAAATACCTACGCTGTTAAAATTATATCGTAGTTGGATAAATTATAATATTTTAATGCCGTTTTTATTTTGTAGCAGTAGTAGTATCTTCACGCCCATATCTCCGAAGATTCTTTTTGTTGCCTGTACCAGGAATCGAATACGGGACCTCAGGAACTAAAGTCCAACATCTGGACCACTTGACCATAGAGGCGATAAATGAATTTGTCTACTATCCTACCTGCAAAACCAAAAGACAGTGGTGGTCACATGGTACGAGTAGTAATAGGTCGACGGTACCAATTCAGACGAGTCATCGAGAAAGTTCACCACCTAGTAACAGTTATGATGTTAGATTCAAGATCTCTATCCTTGCAAACCTACCTAGCTTCCTCTTTAATCGTTACTCTTTTTACTAATGGCGGTTTGTCTAATATATAGGTATTTACTGGATTGTTATACTATTTGTCGACTTTTGTTTTTGTCGACCCTCGAATTATTTGTCTACTCCCTTTGTCACATCTCCTCGATTTGAGAGCGTTTCCCTTACTGCCACAGATATATATACTCGGAGTTGACATTTCGAGTAATGTTCAATTTCGTGATCATCTGGAGAAGGTTAAAATAGCCTCTAAAACTTGGTGTGCTCAGTAAAGCGAGACAGTATTTCAAGCCGACCCATCGCTTACAACTATAAAAAGGCCTCATATGGAGTACTGTTCTCAACTCTGGGCAGGAGCTCCACAGTACAAGATCCTTCCATTTGACCGCACTCAACGTAGAGCAATTCGAATTGTCAATGTCCGGGCAATTACCAATCGGCTTGATTCCTTGGCGTTGCGTAGAGATGTTGGGTTACTCAGTGTTCCCTACCGCATCTATCATGGGGAATGCTCTGAAGAGTTTGGTTTAATTCCAGCCGCTGATTTCCTCCTTTAGGACATCGCATCAGAGCTTAAGGCATCATGCCCATCATTTTGATGCGTGGCGATCTACAACTGTGCGATTCCGAAGACATTTTTTTACCCCGTATAACACCTTTGTGAAATCAGTTACCGAGGGCGGTATTCCCAAACGATTATGACTTAGGAATCTTCAAGAAAAGAGCGTACTCGTTTCTTAAAAGTCGGCTAAGCATCTGTGATACTCCTGGTGTTGCGCATGTTCGTAGGCGGAGTTAATCACTTTCCATCAGGTGGCCCACTTGCTCGTTTGCCAGGAGAAGAGGACTTCTATAAAAAAATGCTTTTGATACCCAATTTTATTAATAAAGCTCATAAGACCATTACTCATTTTAATACTTTTACCTCATAAAGCACTTTATGAAGTAATACTTGTACATGAAGAAAAACACTCTTATCGAAACTTCAAAGGATCTGAGTGGTAGGAATTCCTAATGAAAATGTATGTAAAGTTTATTTATTTGAGTTAAGAAATTCATTAATGTGAACCTATTTCAGGTTGTTTATATGGATATTGCTATTTTTAATAATTGACTTATTAAAAAGAGAAGGTTTTTGTTTCGACTCCTGGTATTATTAATTATATATTATATTATGTAAATCAATTACTCCGCCATTTCTAGACGGAGTTTAAAAAGTTTTTTTAGAGCGTACTTTGCGAGCGAATCGCAGAGGAGTTCAAAGTCGGTTTTTTGCAGTTTTACTGCGTTTAAATTACATTATTGAAAAAGTTTACAGAGATATAATTATTTGGGGATATCGTTGATCTACTGGTACACATCTGATTACCGTCTGTAGATCAGTATAGGTGGAATCTTCGGCGATATAAGAATTTAAGTGATAAATGTTCCTATGGTATAGGTGTCGACAGGAAAGCTATTTTGGACATTTGACATTAACATATTATGTTGGTAATTTTCCTCAATCATCTTTTTAATCATTTACTTTTAATTATCAAAAGTAAACCAAACCTAATAAACTACTAGCAGCTTGCCCCAGCTTCGCTCGGATGAACAAACCTTCATGTTATTAAACATAAAAACCTACCTCTTTAATCTCTTATAGTGCTCTATCTATGTAGTACTCTAATTGTAAGAGCAAAACATATTAAAATCCATTCCTTAGTTTTATAGATCGTAACAGCAATTTTAAATGTCAAGTCAGAGTATTGGATATTCACATATTTATTTGTTCTGGCATTACAATAACACAAATTATGTGTTTTCTTATTATTATCTTACTTATGCTTACGTTACAAGCCTGAAAGCCAAAGCTTTATTGCTAAGAATTAACCTAATCTAATAAATACGAAATATTCTTGGAATGGATTAATAAAAAGTCATACATTTTTTGTTTTAGTTAGGAAATCAGGTAAGGAGTTGGATTTCCCAGTGGTAATAATTAAACGTAGATTGTAGATGCCAAATATCTTAAAGCTGTGTTGCCAACTTAAAACTTAGATGCTTGGAGGCACCTTCCACCCTAGGTCAAAAAGAGATAAGACCATCTTCTATTGCATCATATTAGCAAAGTCATTATAATCTATCATCACTTTGTTTGACTCACTGCACCCATGGAACTATCCAGCAATCTTAATTATTCTATTTCTAGCTGTCCCGGCGAACTTGGTTCTGTTTGTATGGGAAAAGTTAAATTGTTGTTTTTCCTCGTTTCCTCGCAGTTTTTCCATTTTTCTTATCTTTTGCACATTTCCTGGTCTTCCAAGAATAATTCAAAACAAAAATTAGCCAAAACGGTTCACAAGTTTTAGCAAGTCTAACAGCAATTGACTTTTAATAAAAAGAGAAGCAGATTCTAGTGGCGGTCAACGAAGATGTCACAAATCCTTGCCATCGACTTTGTAAAATAACACAGAAACTGTTTGTTTGTCCTAAAATTCGTTTGGTCTGAAATACACGTCAGCATGTCGCGAGGTCACCACAATTCGGAGGCAGCGTACGGCCGCAGTGTTGTGACCGGAGCGTGACCAGACATCTAGCACGGGCATCTATAAACTATTCGAAAGTTAATTCGATTGTTTAGTTTGTTAAAATGTCTGTACAATTTGAATAGCTGTTGAAAATCTTGTTTTTTTGTTTTACAATTAAAAACGTTCAGAAATTCTAGATTTAGTCAATAGACTAATTAGTGTGCGGCAAGTGACGGAAAGAAGTAATTTGTATTTGTAGACTTCTTAAGTCTTGATGACAAATTTGTATGAAGTTTTCGTCTTACAAAAAATACAACTTTATATTTACTTCAACAGGACATCATCACAATCGATACGAAATACCGACAGGTGGTTATTTAAGTTTGCCCGTGTTTTAATTAGTAAAAGGTTACCATATGATGATAAAAAAACTATTTTACTTGTTGCTTTTGGTCTCACATTAAGTACCTACGTATTGTCTAATATATCAAATCATTTTCAGAAACCAAGCCATCTCCCCTGTGAACCAATTGCGATGTGCAAGATTCTCGGTTGATCTATAACAATGAGTGCTGTTGGCATTATATATTTCAGTTATTTTAAGCCACATTTTATGCTTATTTATATGTTTTACCATGTCAGTTCTTTTCCGTTTCAATTATATTCACGTAAGATTCAATAATTTATTAGAAAATCTCTCCTAAAATTTCTCGTAAAATTTGGAGCTCGACTATGAGATTCCGCTATATCTTTTTGGTTTTTTAAACTTATATTTTTACAAAAAAAAACACAACAAACAAAACTGGAAAAGCTATCACAATGTACGCTTAGAACAGGAAAAAAGGAAACTTCGAAAAACAATCAAGTTCAACAATGTGTGAGTAATGTCACTTGTCAACTTAACGTCAAAAGTTCTCATATTGATATTATTTCACATTTATTCATAATTTTTCATTACTTTCTTGATTTGTCATAAAATTTTTGTTCCTTTTCGTCTCAAGGTATAAAAGGAACGTCAAAAAATTTTATGCCAACGGGTGAATTTTGTTTAGCTGAACTGGTATTTGAATCTCTTGGTGCAAGAGTTATCTTGTGTTGACTAAGTATGTTTACAGTAAATTGATTTAAGGATGTGAACATATTTAACTAAATGAGTTTAAAAAATATTTTATCAACATTTTGTACAAGTGAACCTAAATTAACGACTAGTAAAAGTGACGTCTCAAGGTATAAACGAAACGTCAAAAACTGTTTTACCAAAGAGTGAATTTTGTTTAGTTTTTTCCTATCTAATCTAAATCTAAAGCTATCCAAAACACTTCAAATTCACTATAAATGACTACATATATTCAAGACAAGTTCCTAGAGGCGTAGGCAAAAATCATCGAGTGCCAAATGTCACGATCTTTGCAAGGCACACTTCCTTCACATTCGGAGATACTTGACACAACCATCGGATAGATCCTCATGAATTTAATAGTGGAATGTCACCCTAAATTTCCCCAGATAACTACATCTATTTACATTCGCACTGTATATACTCGCTTTGTAAATCTTTCAACTGTCATTCTTCCCACATGACTGAATTGCGGAGTATGCGCTTTTTTATTTTAACACCAACACATTCTTTTAATTTTTCTTACTGTTACGAATGCGGTCAGCGGAGCTTACACCACATTTTCCGTAGCTATGTGTATGCATATGTCATAGCAACGTGACAGGCAATTTTCCAATTTAAATTTAATATCACGATAGGGAATTAGTCGATAGCTACTATCTATTTTACTATTCGATTTCGATAGTGGTTCTGATTATATTCTCTGGTATAAATTTTTTTATTGGAATCGTGTGACGTCTGCTGGTTTAAGGATAGCCGCGCCCTCGCTAGCTTAATGTTCTGTAACCGACGGATTTCCTAATCACATTGTTTATTAATGACGAGGAAGCTATGGACCAGAACTACCAAAAAATATCTCATTATTTATAGTAGCTGTCACTATTATCTGCTTACAAACCTTGTCTTCAAATGTCCCTAAGCTGCTAAAAACTCATTTATCAACCAATACACATTTAAGTATATAGGTATTCTTAAAGACCACAAGTGGTATAGTATCTTCACGCCCATATCCCCGAAGAGGTAAGCAGAGGCACAACCAGGGCACCCACGACTAGCCGAAGACACTAAGTCCCATAATGTGATAGGTGGCAAGCCTTTCGCCAACCGGGCACATTTCCAATCCCGACCAACATTTTTTTATTAGAAAATTGGAAAAATACAATTTTCTTTTTGTTGGCCGACCCGGGATTCGAACCCTAGACCTCATGCAGTCAAGTCCAATACCCGGAGCGCTAGACCACAGAGGTGGTATAGTGATGGGCAGAAACTTGCCCGGGTAATTATCCACCAGCTTAGGTACCTAGTTATGTCGCCATAATGTCACCGCCATGTTACGTTCTGAAGGGTAGAGTTGCTGGAAGACTTGCAGATTATGCCAAACAATCCGGCCACAGGACAGTGACGCATTTTCTATAGGCCCTGGTTATCTGTAACCGTCAGGATATCGCGTAGTTGTTATCTGTTTTTAACTTTTCCTAGTCCTTGCTAAGAGATGAAGAAGCCTAAAGGGATTTGAAAGAATCTATCCAGAAATACGTCTCGTTGAGCTGTTTTGTAAGACTTATGACAATTGCATTGGCATAGATGTCTACGTGTTTCTTGCCTTTATTCTCTATATTTCTTGCCAATAAACGACACAAAAACAATTATATAATGCAAGTACAAGAAACCTACCATCCATAAATACCCTCGTACAGTAAACACCCACATATTTAAAACACGATGAATCACATTAGAAATCGTAACAAAAAGTGTATTAACTTACAAACGGTAACTACAAAACATTTGTGATTCACATCTGCAACATGCAGTCTTCCGATGTCGCAACTCAATGTAACCAAATGAAAACTATTATCGTGTCGCGTTACTGCGATCGTTTCCGCAATTATCGCGCAATCACCGTCGTGTGATTGTAGGTACTGATACATTGATAAACTTGAAAGCGATTTCTAATCCATTTGAAAGTCTAAACTTTCACAGATAAACCATCATCATCGTCTAAGCCGTATTCCCAAGTAGGTATTCCTTAAATATAGACAAGAAAAGCTCGAAACCGTTTTCCTATTTAAATAACTTCTTTAATATTAATCTATATCTATACCAATGTAATGAAGTGGGAAGGTTTTATGTATTGAATAGGATCTAAAAGCACTGGACCGATTTTGAAAAGTCTTTTATCGTTAGAAGTCGACGTTATCGTCGATGAACATAGGCTACGTTGTTTCTAGAATAAATTAGAAATTTGTCCACCCGTGTGAAGGGGGTCGAACTGCTAGTATATTAGAAGATGGTCAAAGACAACCGTTATCTCTAGACACCATGTATTTTTTGGTGTTTAATTAAATTATTATTGATTAAATAAATAAATAAATACTCAATGAATAATTATTAAATAATTAAATTATAAGATAGCAATCTTGTAATTTATTCATTTTATATCATATCTAAATTTTACCTTAAAATCTACTAATAGGACGTTGATAAAAGTATGTGGGACTTGCTATCTGTCAAAAACAGAATTCTCTAATTGCGATATGGTACATAATGGAATAGTTATTAAAGACTAAGACTAGTTATGAAATAACTAGCTGTTGCCCGCGGCGTTGCCCGCTTGGTTAATGGCACCACAGAAACGGATAAAAACTATCCTACATGTTAGTCCAAGTTACCTTCTTGGTGTTCCAAATTACATAAAAATCGGTTCAGCAGTTTTTGCGTGAAGAAGTAACAAACAAACATACAAACTTTCGCATTTATAATAATAATATGATTATTAAATAATAAGACGACATAATTTTAAAATGGTAATTAGATTTTAACAGTTTTACTAATTCAAATTATTTAACAATATGTCATGTCAGTACCAGTACTCGTCTCATATTGGATCACAAAAAGAGCGATTGAGACTGAGGATGAAAACTATGGGTGATATTATTAACGTTGTAATATAATTGGGAAATATAATTAATGTTTTTTTGTATTAATTTGACTCACAAAAAAGGAGATAAATTTTGCTAGTAGACCGTTACAGTTAAACCACTAAATTTAATTTGATTTTATTAAAACATACATATATATCTTCACGCCAAGTCCCTTACGGGGTAGGCAGAGATTATCGAGTGCCAGACTTCACGATCCTGACAAACCTGTCTTGCTTTCTTCACATTCATTACCCTTTTCATACAAACACGCCGGTTTCGGAGACTCTTGACACCACCCTCGGATAATATCCGATTGATCTGATCGTGAAATGTCAGCCTTGGTCTCCCCGGGTACCTACATCCATCCACATTCGCATTGTATATCTGCTTTGTCAATCTTTCATCTGTCATTCTTTCCACATGCCCGAACCAGCGGAGCATGCCCTTTCGCATTTTAACACCAACACTTTCTTTCAATCCCACTCTTTCTCGGATCTCACTGTTACGAATGCGGTCAGCGAGCGTTACACCACAGATTTTCCGTAGTGCTCTCATTTCGACCGCATTTATCCTACTTTCATGATCTTTCTGACATACCCAACTCTCGCTTCCATACAATAACATTGGGATAAGCACAGAATTATGTAATGCAAAGATTTTATTAAAAGTGCAGTTTATATAGACCCAGTAGAAAGCAACCGTTTAAAATTTTAAACTACTTAATTGTATCTTCACAAAAAAATTTGCTTAATGTTTTAATTTAGTTATACAAGTACATATTCATAAATGTCGTCAAAGTTTGTAGTTTTAATTTATACCACCGATCAACATATATTGAGGTCTTATAAAATAATCTTGTGATAGAGCGATCGAAGCCACGGCAACGGCTTGTAAACTTATATGCTTTATCATAACAAGTACATTAATCCTACCAGTTAAATCGACAATACTCCAACTGCGGCACTTGGCCACCATTAAAAGCAATAAATATGTAATCAAATAACACCCTAATGCTACGCCGCGACGGTCAATATTGATAAAACGGCGCCACTCATCGTTCAGCAGCGATATCACCAGCACGAACTTCTATCGAATTCTAATAGATAAGACATTATCGAAGAAATTTAAAATTTTGCATATAATTAAAATTAAAACAAGTATGTAAACTTTTTGTCTTCGTATTTTTTTATTTTCGACTTCACCGTCAATATTTTGAACTCTCAACACATCGTGAAGATATGTTCTATAATAATCAAAATGTGAATATCTTACTATAAATGTGTTTTGAAGTTAAGATTCATTACATGCTCGGTGTGTATTTATTAGGACTATGAAATATGGTTGACTGACAAGACATGTAACAAGTACAATACAGTATGTATTATAAAAAATATTGTAAAAAAACCAGATTTGAGTAGGTCTCATCTTCGTGAAAGAATTACCAAGTAATTTAGTAGATTCCAACTTATTTAGCAAAATTACAGTTAAAATCGAAGTAGATATTAAATAATGCAGCAAAGTAGTCAAGCGTTAGTCAAAAATATATGACAGTTAAGTTAAGTACATATTATGTTCAAACTTACCAAGAACTATTGAATAAAGTCGATTCATAATAAATAATATTATGTCGATATTTATTGGTGTTAAAGGACAATGCGCGATAACTTGCCTACTTCACTACCGAGCTAGTGTAATGTTAATGGAAATTTGTAAAAAAAGAACTTTCATGTATTTTTATGGCTTTCTACGGAACCTATTCAACTTTTCATTTGGTATAGGATAATTCAAAGTAATGTTTGAAAGCTTCATTACATTTCTGGGTAACCAGGCTTTTAGGATACCAACTGATGTTCCAATTTCATGACTTTCATTTCGCTTTTCTAAAACTTTTCCTAATATATTTTTTGATCCAATGGTCCACGATCTATCTTTGGTATCTAATAAAACTATTTCACTAAACTTAATCTAGTAATATTATATCAATAAACTTGGACGGATTTATAACTATACCTATTCCTAGTAAGATATTAATAAATCGCTTTCGTATAACTATGTTACGGTATATAATTATATCCCTAGGGATATAACTATATTACGGCTTCATCTATCTTACTGCGACATATACATATAATAAATCTGTAGAAGGGTCAATTCTGTACATTGAAAATATTGAAAAAATAAATAGCAGGCAATAGTTACTGAATCGATACCAAACCTAAATATGTGATTAAAAATTTTTTTGTCTGTCTGTCTGACTCTCTGTATGTTCAGGCATCACGTGAAAACTAACGGTTCGATTTCGATGAAACTTGGTATAATTATACCTTATTATCCTGGGCATAAAATGGGATACTTTCTGTCCTGGAAAAATACGTAGAAAAAAAATCTTAACTCTTCGGTTTTAGACCGACATCCGCACGGACGGAGTCCCGTGCGGAAGCTAGTACAAAATAAATCTTGCAGAAATTAACCAGCTAAGAAGAAACATCCTTTCGAAATCGTGATAGCCTCTTTTGTTCATTTCTCTTGGCAATCAATTAATTTATACTTCAAAGGTAAAGTATATTATGTAAATTTAGCCTTGTAAGAGACCTAACACCCAGCCTCAGGTTGGTATCCCATCATTACTACTAATCAATAGGCTACATGTTTTACTCCGAACAGGAAGTCTTTCTGGTTGTTTTTTTTATGTGATAGCATAGTGAACAAGCATACGGCGTTTCTGATACTAAAATATTACCTAGGCCTATAGACAACATAGATATTGTAGACTGCGTCTTGTGGCCGAGGAGCTCTACCAATGGTGCCAGTCTAGCCTCTGGACCGGAACATGGCGCTGTCGTTATAGCAGCAATAATAGGAAAGGCGGTGGATACCTATCCCGACGAGTTGCAGCACGGTACTCTGTTACCAGTGTTCTAGAGATGGTATGAGATAATACCATCCCAACCTCATTTATCGCTTCTGTGGTCTAGAGGTCCGGTTTAGGACTTGACTTCTTGTGGTTCCGGGTTCGATCCCCGGATCGGGCATACCTCTTCTTGTATAAAAGCATAAAAATACCTCATTTACCCAGTGCTCACCTCTTACGAGCTACCTTGTAGGAAGGCAGATGGTCTTTTCTACACAGGGGACCAGATCCAACACTGGATTTTACTATAGTTTTAATATCATATATTATATAAAATTCTCATGTCACAATGTTAGTTGCCGTACTCCTACGAAACAGCTTTACCGATTTTCACCAAATTTCAATATGCATATTCAGTCTGAGAATCGGCTACTATTTTTCATACCCCTAATTGATACCTTGACTCACCCCAATTTTTTTTTACTAAAATCACAGCAAACATAATATAGCAGAACAACGTCTGCCGGGTCAGCTAGTATATATTAAATTAAATTATATCAAAATTAAATTTTAGCAGTTCCGTTAGTTTTTCAACGATATCTAACAATTTTTGCTTGAATTTATACGATTCTGATTTTGATTATGGAAACGCACCTATACGTTATTATCAATGATCAACAATACGAAAATGGGTTACACTGATTACGGTAAGTCTAAATACTTAGGGATGTTAAGAGTAAAAATATCGATGTTCTTGTTATCAGGACAAAAGATAATTTTCACTTATTTTTTTATTTTGTATGACATCGAATAAACAGACTTTCCAGGTAATAAGGAAGATAATCGTCAAACAAAAATGATGTGTACAAGATGTGTTTAATTTAACGCATTTGTGGCAAAAAAAAAATACGTAATAAGAGGACGTATTCGAGGAAGAAATTTAGTAAATATTTGTTTTATTGAAATTCATTCATTCATTTTAACATTTTCAACATTTCTTTTGTTATAATCTATTGTGCATAAATGATTTACAATTTTTTATCTGACTTCGATTAAAAGGGAGAGTTTACATGTTTGATTTAATTTTTTATGTATGTTAATCGATTTTAAACATTTCTGACCAGATTTTGTAAAATATTGTTTTTAAAAAGATTGTATTTCGGGGTGGTCCGATTGTCATTAAGACTGGATCTGATGGAATCAAATGAAATTCGAATAAAAAAACTTCGTTTTTGTATACGTCGATATTTTTTTGCTATTGGACGACAAACAATCAGACGGATTTCTTGATGGTTAGAAATTCGCGCTGCCTTGAATCATCAAAGGTGGTAATGGCGCGTTGCCACTATTCTCCAAACCGAAAGACGTTAACGGCAAGCACTGATTTTACGGCTGCTCATCTTACTTATTGAAATCGAAATCAGATTTTTGCAGTTTCACTTCTATTAAATTACATATCTTTAAATCATATGTATGGACTATGTGGTAGAGTCTCGCAGCGACTAAACTGGATTAGTACCACCGCCTTACCTATTCCTGCTGCCATAACGTCAGCACTAGTCGCTGACGTGTTCCAATTGGGAGGGTAAAGTAGCCGATATAAGAAGATTACTTACTTTATCTCGAGGCCTTTACCTCCTTTACCAACTTTAGTGTCTCTAGACGGTGCGAATTTCTTACTGTAAGAAAATCCGTCAGTTTGTTTGCCTTCCAATATCGTAAAAATAGATACACACATTGACCACAAAAATGCAAAACAGTCAGTTATATTGATGACGGCCGTCACCACGTGATGTCGGTGATGACTCGTACTCCCCATTCCATTGGCTATTATTCTCACTAAACAAACAAGGTCATTCGTATTAAGGAATTAAGATTGACGTCCACTGTGTGAACTACAATGGCTTGTATTTTCGGTCTAGCCTTATCTATACTAATATTTTAAAGAGGAAAGGTTTGGTTTTTATTTGTTTGTTTGAAACGAATAGGCTCCAAAACTACTAGACCGATTTCAAAAATTATTTCACCTTTAGAATGATTCATTATGCCTAAGTGACATAGGCTTTGTTTCATCAAAAATCAGTGCAGTAGAAACCAAGTTACGCAGGCGAAGCTGCGTGAAATTGCTAGTCTGTAATAGCTCTACGAGACGTGACAATTGTTACAATAAATCGAATTATCTTAATGCTCATATCCCTGAAGATGTAAGCAGAGGCACAACAAGAACACCCACTACTAGGATTAGACGCTAAATCCCACAATGTGATAGGTGGCAAGTCAATCATCAACCGGGCCCATATCCAATTAAGCAGGCTAGTTTTTATTTGAAAATTGAAAAAAAAAACTTGTTTTTGTTGTTTGACCCGGGAATCGAACCCAGGATCTAAGAAACTCAAGTCCAACACCAAACCACTAGATCAATTGGGCGATAAAAAAAAGTTTTTTGTTATGTCAAAAGTGACCAATAATAGCTAAAATTGATGGCGTTTTTTCCATTCAAGAAAACAATAAAACTTTAAATAGTATTTAAAAACGGAACAAATTTTTTGAGCTGTTATTTAATCATTCAAGATGTTATTATGATCAGTTAAAAAACATATTCAGCAGTTTTTTATTTAATAGCGGTTGATTAATAATTGCGACAGTAAAACAGGACAGTAACAAAAAATCGATTAGTCAATTATTTTATCAAACAATGTCAATTTTAAAAATAATTGAGCATTCTAATAATCGAATGAGCTGTAAAAATTATGGAATGAGCAGTTCGATAAATAGTTCGGCGAGCGGTGACACCCGAACACAAAGAGCATTTTTTTAATAAATTGGAAGTTATATTGCTGCTAAATAACGAAGAAAGACTCAAGGAACATGTACTTTCCCAAATTTTTATAAAATGTATATATGTGTAAACATATAATTGGCCTGTCCATACGCTTGAAGTAGGTACGCCGTACCTCCTGTTGAAGCTAGAAACATTCCACTCGGACAAAAAAGGAAGACAGGCAAACCGTGAAAAGCCAAACCTGCTCTTATTATACAATAAGTTTATTTTAGCTTCTACTAAGCAAATTGTATGTCATTTTAATTACTTAAGGCCCCATACTCAGTCAGCCAGAAGAGCCAACCACCGCGCTCCCCCGTTCCATGATTACTATGAACAATGGCGCTCTAAAGTAAACGTCTTAAGCGACAAATCACTATTTTTGACACTATAAAAGTAATTTGAAAAAAGTATAAGAACTGAAACACTTATCTTTTAGGTATAGTAGGTACTTATCTATGTTTGCGTTAAATCTGGTGTCGATATTTTCATATTTGAAGTAGACATTTGCGTTTTGCTTTCAAAAAAGGTTAACTTTTTTGTTTTGGAAACACTAGTCTAGTAAAGCATATTCATGTTAATCTTGTGTATTTTTGTCAGCAAGATCCATGATTGCTTTGTATGAAAAAAACAGTAAACTGCTGACGTATTTTAGCGTATATGGCCCCTTAAATATGTTTCGAATAACGAATAAAAGTTCCTATTATTATTACCTATACAAGTTACCCCGTGTTAGTCCGGGCTCCTTTGTAGAATAGACCATTTGCCTTCCTGTGCCAGACAGCTCGTAAAAGGCGAGCATGGGCTTGTCGTCGCTAACACCGTGACATCTGACTATGTGGTAGAGTTTCGTAGCAACTCATCCGGATTGGTACCACCGCCTTACCTATTCCTGCCGCCATAACGTCATGACGTGTTCCGGTTCGGAGGGTAAGATAGCCGGTAGACTTACTTTTGCTCGACGCCTAACAACCCGGCCTCTGGTTAGCAACGCGCCATTACCACCATTGGTGTCTCTAGGCGGCGGGAATTTCTTACCATCAGGAAATCCGTCTGCTTGTTTGCCTTCCAATGTCATAAAAAAAATTGTTTTATTTAATTCTTTCAGTCAAAGCATAAGTAATTTTAGTTTTCATTCTATTTAAGTACTGTTTTTTATTTTATTTTACTACTCATTGTTTATAGAATTGCTTAGAATGAGATTTGTTACCGACAAATTCTAATTTATTACTGCCCACACGTAACCGCTCGTTAACATTTTTTACCGCCCATTTAATTATTTTTCTGCTCAATTACATATTCACTGATCCATTTCATTATTTTTTATTACTCATTTTTGTATACTTTACTGCTTAGTTTTACCTGCTAAACTAATTATTAAACGTTGCCATTTATAATTTTTAACTTACCAAAACTGCTAATTACAACTGCCTCTTTAAATCAGTGCCTTTATAAGCCCAGCGAGCTTCCTATCGCTTGATATCAACAGTTTGTATGGATTTTATCAATTTTAATGTCTATCAAGGTTTTATTATTAAATCTATTCTGGTATCTATTTAAGTATTCCTATGTATTAGTATCGGCGACTAACATAACACATGCATATAATTTGCTTATTTTTGGGTTAGAATCTTTAGTATTTTCATAATTTCAGACCAATTAATAATTTATACAATTATGTATAATATTCTTAACATCGATATTCGATGTTTTAAAGATATCGATAAATTGTTACCTCTCTTACGGAACAAAGATCAAACATTGCACCCACAAATTCCGATATTCGTATATTTGCTTTGGCTTCTGGTATGTTTTCGGGCGGGGTTTATTAAAAACGGGTTATCAACAGAGTACCGAGTGATAAAACCCTTTATACAATTAACGACGGCCCAACCAGGATCAATGAATATTTAACAACTTTACACATTACAAAGTTTAGTCTGAGTTTTGATTATTTTGGGAGAGATCAAACACTCTGGTAGAGGTTGAGAAAGGGATTTATATACAGTTTTATTTGAAACAGAGATAAGATTGTTTTCTGGAGTTTACCATCGTTCCTTCCAAGAGGTTCGTACAAGAATTATAGCTCAACAATTTAAGCAAGTAGTAACAATATGTACACTTGATGATTAAAAGGACGATATAATAACTAAACATTGCTTCAAATTTAGCTACTTTTTAACCGAGTTCAAAAAAACGAGGAGGTTCTCGACTTGGCCGGTATATTTTTTGATGTTTGTACGCCGTTTTTTCCGAGGTTTCTGAACTATGTAAATTTTTTTTTTGTTTGAAACGGAATAGTTTCAAATTGGTCCCATATAAATTTGATTCAGGTAGGCCCATTATTTTTAATTTTGTAAGCATTTTTTACCTATTTTTACCTATCCCGATGTGTATTTTTATTAATTTAAATCATATCAGCAATAAACTAAAAAGTATTAAATAAAAACAACTACATTAATAAAAACCGACTTCAAACCTAAAAAGTATAAAATAATAAAGATTTAATGTAAATTATATACTACCTATTATTTATATGTGCTATCTACTAATAGGTTTGAAGTCGGTGCCAGGCCTTAAACTAATAATTTAAATTAAATATTTGTTAAAGACACTGACTTTAAACCCATTAGTGACAATCATATACAAATAATAGGTATTATATAATTACCATGAAATCTTTATTATTTACTTTTAAGTTTTAAAGTCGGTTTGTATTAACGAAGTTTTTCTTATTGTTTGAGGAAATCGAAGTTTATTTCTCCCTTTTTTTACAAGTATCTGATTTTATATATCTTCCAAAAGTTTTAATTGAGTTTAATGAGGTTTTAAAATAAAAGTAAAGTCAAATGAAAAAGACCGAGACAAAGTTCGCTTTGATCTGCCACGGTTCGGCGAATGGTCTCGGAATTAAAGTTTTCATTAAATACAATATCGTTTCTTATTTCTAAACAAAATACAGTTTACAAATGGAATAACTAATATAGCATCGCAATATGAAGCAAAATGAAAATAAGTACACTACATTTTATATCAAAATTAGCCCACCATTTAGAAATTTCCTAGCGATTTGATCTCCGACGGTGCAAATATTTGTTTGATAATTATCTAGATATGTCTGTATTTCTGTTGGTGTACATACATATCTTCACGTCAAGTCCCTTACGGGGCAGCAGAGAGTATCGAGTGCCAGACCTCACGATCCTGAACCTGTTTAGCTTTCTTCACATTTATTACCCATTTCATACAAACTTCGGTTTCTGAGACTCTTGACACCACCTTCAGATAATATCCGACTGATCTGATCATGTTGTTTTGATTCTGTAGGTGTGTTTTAATAAATTAATCCTAGGATCTTTTATATTATGCTACGTGTTTGATTAACACCCATTGACCCACCACTGGGATAGGCTAAAACTGTTTTTTATATTTCTTATAAAAATATAAAGTAAAGTTTCTTCACGCTCATATCCCTGAAGATGTAGGCAGAGGCACAACCAGAGCACCCACGACTAGCCGAAGACACTAAGTCCCACAATGTAATAGGTGGCAAGCCTATCGCCAACCGGGCTCATATCCAATACCGAGCAACATTTTTTTTTATTTTTGTTTAGAAAATTGGAAAAACCACATTGTCTTTTTGTTGCCCGGCCAGGGATTCGAACTCGTGACCTCATGCAGTCAAGTCCAACATCCGGACCAAAGAGAGGCTGGTATCCTAGAGTGATTCAGAAGTATTTTAACATGACATCAAAGTCTTTACCATGAGCTGTTGGTATATATAACTTTCGGTAAGTTACGTGTCAAAATCTATGCCACTTTTGGTCTAAAAATGTATTTTTTTTAATTACCAATAGAAGCGTTATTCAAAGTTTTTATACAAACAATTAGCAGAGACGGTAGCGAGTATAGTAAATTGACAAGCCGTAAACTCATAGTGGGCTCAGTTCTTTGCTATGCTATTGCATGAGGCTAACATTTGCAGTTCTAGATGTCAAAAGCAAAAAGTCTAAATTGTGATATTTTTCTTTTAGAATTTTAATCGCCTCTGTGGTCTAGCGGTCCGGATGTTGGACTTGACTGCATGAGGTCTCGGGTTCCAATCTTGGCTCGGCCAACAAAAAGAAAATTGGATTTTTTCAATTTTCTAATAAAAAAAATGTTGGTCGGGATTGGAAATGTGCCCGGTTGGCGATAGGCTTGCCACCTATCACATTATGGGACTTAGTGTCTTCTCCTACTCGGGGGTGCCATGTTTGTGCCTCCGCCTACCTCTTCGGGGATATGGGCGTGAAGATACTTATAGAATTTTAGTTTCAAAACATTATTTTCATACAATTTTCACTCCATCTGAACCATTTTTAAAAATCTTGATAAATCCTTAAACATAAAGTTGTATTTAAGTTACCAAAGAAAATATGGAAATAGATATCGATTTTCCTTTACTACATAGTTTGTAATATACACAGGTTTAGTACGCGTGAATACCAAATTACAGCTTACAAGTAATATTCTTTGGGTTAAGCCACAATCCGACAAAAGGACGGATGTGGCGAACTTCGTATAAGGGTTCTTTGTTAACAGCGGAATTCAAAATATATTGTACTAGCTGTTTACTTGCAGTTTCATCAGTGTAGAATAGATTTTTACATAAATTTTATAATCACCAGCCACCTCGAAGTCGGGGTTTTTAACTAATACCTAACCTTAAAAAATAGAAATATACTAGTGCGGACTTTTTTTCACAACTTTTAAAAAAGCCGCTTCCTCTGTCCCTATGTCCCCTTGTATGCTTAAATCTTTAAAACTACGAAATGGATTTTGATGCGGTTTTTTGTAACAGATAAAGTGATTGAAGAGGAAGGGTCATATAAATATTTTATTCTCGTGCGAAGCAGGGGCGTTCCTCTAGTACTAAATATAAGCAAATTATACGCTTGATTTATGGGTGTTAGTTAACGATACTAATACATAGGAATACTTAAAAGGTACCCGAATAAATATTAATAAGCACCCGGACGCAAAAGCGTAGACATTTAAATGTTCATCACACAAATATCTGGCTCGTCGGAAATTAAACCCAAGCGAGATAGTCGATGGGGATAGGCGTGTTCGACCAAGGCGATAACTACTATATTGCTATCAATTATTTTTGTCGAAACAGAAAGGCAGATTTTCGTATTTATAATGTTAGTATGAATAGTCTCTTGTCAGAAATCGGCCGAGTTATATTAAAATTTTACCGCGCTTGTTCCTAAACGTCTGTAGCGTGATTTATATAAAAAAACTAGCTGTCGTTCGTTTCACTCGTTCAGTATGAGAAATAATGAAGTATTATTTTCCCATTTTCCCTACAACTTTCTCGGTTTTCCTCTTCATAAGAACCTTCTCCTGATAATATTTAACACAATAATAAAATAATTAGCCAAATCGGTCCAGTCGTTTGGAAGTTATGCGCTTACCAACACATTTAGCGATTCATTTTTATATTATAGATGATGTCACTGTGTTTGTTACCATACTCCTCAGAAAAGCTTTTGCGATTAAATATTATAAATTCCCTCAGTAGGTCTGAAAATAGGTAGTTATCTATATTTCATCTCTTAAGTGATAAGGGTGAACCAGCCTAATTATTTTTTCATTTTTCGTATTGTATTTTTTTGCAGTTGCATACCCGAATTTCTACCTTCTGTGGGAAACATTTTGTAGATCACTTGTTACAAATCCTAAATTTGTTTATTTGAAATAACACAGTTCAGGTAGGAACCAAATATATAGTAAATGAATATTTATTTAACTTGTTATAATCGTCAAAGAGTAAATATATTGGCTTGTTTATCTAGAGCAATTACATATAATCACCGAAACGGTGGACGATATGGGGCCCACAATCAGTCACTGACACGGTGCTCTTATCGGGCTAAGTTATTGGTTTTAATTTATATACAGCAGTATCTATATTCGCCTTACGGCCAATATTAATAATCAATCCTAATCCAAAACTCACCCTCCAAGATTGATATTTTGATCCATTTTTATGTTATCGCTTGCCAATAACATATCTGTGGACTGGATAAATATGGCAATTAGGTATGGGATAGGCCGGCGGATACGCAGCTATCTAGATTGCTTGAAATCCATTAGATTGAGATACATATTATTAACATTGGCCGTTAATAAATCATTTTTAGTCGTTGTGTGCAAAGTCGCCTTATAATTATTGAATTTCGTGTTTCACTACTAGTCAAACTAGTCAATTTTGACCACCTCGTTGGTCGAGCGTACACACCTAACTACGCCGACCAACCGCGAGGCTCAGGTTCGATTCCCGACGGGGGCAGGCATTTGTGTGATGAACATTTACATGTCTATATTCCCGGGTCTGGGGTCTGGGTGTTTATTAAATTTAGTCTGATATCTATTTAGTAATTATATGTATTATTATCGTTGATTAACACCCATAACACAAGGATATAATTTGCTTACTTTGGGGTTAGATTCAATTTGTGTGACTTGTCAAGGGACATTTGTTATTATTATATATATATATATATTAATTAAGTGGCATTTTGTACAATTTTTCCTTCAATTTTACCTATTCCTGCCGCTATATAATTATATTGTAATCAATATCATGTTTTAGACTTGAGTAGCCGTTAAATTTCCAAAATAATTGGCCTAACACATCGGCCAAAAGACAGGCTTACCTATGATGTCTATAGGCCATGAATATCACTTACTATCCGGAGAGCCGTGTGCTTTTTCGCTGTCTTACGGCCAATATTAATAATCAATCCTAATCCAAAATTTGTTGTCCAAGATTGATATTTTGATCCATTTTTATATTATCGCTTGCCAATAACATATTTGTGGGCAGGATAAATGTGGCAATTAGGTGTAGGATAGGCCGGCGGATACGAAATCCATCTTTAGAGATATATTATTAACATTGACCGTTAGAGAAGAAACCTGGTTTCGATCCTTGGGTCGGATAGCAAAGAAAAGAAAATGAGTACTTTAATTTATAATAAAAACAACGTTACCAGTGACTAGATATACCTATATCCGGTTGACGATAGTCTTGCCACCATCACATTGTGGCACTTAGTGTCAAAGAAAAAAAAGGCGTGTGTGCGATTCACACACGATAGAAGTGAAACTTCTAGAAGTGAAAGAATGAGTTGAATATTGGTGTCTCTTATGTGCAAAGGAATGAGATGAATATATATTTGTGTCTCTTACCTGTCATTTTTCCGTTGAAATCAGAACGATTCTAAAGAAGTTTGAATTCAAAAAATCATCTCAACTAATCATATAGGGGGTAATATGGGCAAGAAGATACTTTTAAAAATTATAGTGTCTAAATATTTCTGGACAACATTACCCTTCTTTCATGTCTTACGTCGATAGGTAGGTGGAAAATTTTGGTAATATAATATAATTTAGCCAACCGGTCATCATCAGTGCTTTAACAACTGAAGTTTTGTTAAAAACAATTATCTGGGTTATCTCCGCCTCTCCATTTCCTGCTACTACAATATCAACCAGGAACTGTCATGTTCCATTGTGGATGTTCCATGTGGACTTCTCTTCAGCAATATCTTACACAAATCTTCTCTTTCTCTGACTTTTCCTCTAAAAGCAAATTTGTCCGTATGTTTGTTTATTTCCTGTAGCATAAAAATTATCATGCGCAATTCTGTCACTGACGCTAGTTAAATAATTTTAGAACAGATTTTTGAGATAACTTCTGAAGCCAAACTATTTTGTCAATTTTATAGATTTGAAAATGAATTACAAAATTCGGCTAAAAAGTACTTAGTCTAGCTCTATACTAGATTTTTACTTTAGGGCCTTAATTAATGCTGTGAAATCCTATTACTTCAAAAAATTAAAATAGAAGAAAATTATCCCGCCTCTGTGGTTTAGCGGTTGACTTAACTTCTTGAGGTCTAGGTACGATCCCTGGGTCGGAAAAAAGAAATTAAAATTTCAATTTTTTAATAAAAATCACAATGCCCGGAACAGGATATATGCCCGGTTGACGATAGGCTTGCCACCTATCGTATTGTGGGACTTAGTATCTTTGGCTAGTCATGGGTGCCCTAGTTGTGCTTTTGCTTACCCTTTCGGGGATATAAGTGTCGTGACACTTTTTAGAAGAAAATTATATAAAATTATCACGCAGACCAATGAAATAATTCTTAACATTTTTATGTCGACAATAGAATTATCTGATAGGTTATAAAATACCAGACTCTTATATCGTTTCTCAAGTTAGTGAAAAGTAGTATCTCCGCCAAAGTGACCTTTCTTCCAACACCAATATTTATCTCGCAGATGACTTCCGGTGGGCCAACGCACCTGAGAACTGTACGTGAGAAAAATATACTACGCCTAAAATTAACAAGAACTTCTAAAATATGCGTCAGAAGACAGGTCAAACGCACTATGTTTTGGATTCAGCAAAATGTCAAACAATCAGATGGATATCCTACATACATTTACTATTACTATTTATATATTTGTTATACTACATACTTTATGTACATCTTTATATTTTATATTTAACGCTATTTATAATTTTATAAAATATGTAATTGTTATTCAAACCTACCTTAAAAATACCATATAACTAACAAATAATTATTCAAATAAACCACCTCGAAGCATTCCTGGTGCAAAAGTACCCATGACACTAGCGGCATTACCACGTTGGATGGCCAGCGCGAGTCTTTGCACCAAGAATGAGCCGGAGCGGGTGTCATGCCCGTTATCTCGGAGTCTGTGCCCTAATTCGTAGATGAAGCACTTAGCTTCATGGCATATTGTTCCCATTGTCTCTACTGCAATAGGAATAAACAAATATGTATTTTTCAGAGCTGCATATTTTTGGTTTTTTTTAAATGCTGCGTCCTCAGCAGCCGCTGCGGGTGACGATGTTGTACGATTGAGATGACTCGAAGCAAAGGTACTAACGCAAGTTGCATCCCATAAAAGGCACTTACCCTTTTTCCAGGGAACCAAAGTCATACCATCGGGTCTCTTTCCATCAGATCGGCTGAGACCAGGTGATTCAAGGACACAAAGGACATTGGCAGAAACGAGTGCCCTACGAATTATGTCGTTAAGAGCATGATGTCTAGGAAACCTACCAGAGCAACGAGTGCAGCTCAATGCGTGGTGACCGTTGGACTCAACCGTAGATCCGCAAATACATCTGTGTGGTTCGCATACGTTGCAACCTAAACGAAGAGCCACCGCTACACGCAGAACGTTGTTATCTAAAAGTGTACCTACATGAGGAGATGGGAGTGCATGTAACCAGGCTCCTGATTCAGGCCGAGTGACTGCTTTGAGTCTTGCTAAATCCGAGCCTGTTGCCTCTTCTGTAATCCGATCAACAACTCTCTTTGCACCAATGTCATCCCACGCTCCTTGGGAACATTGAGCTACAGGGGTTCCAAAGCCTGAATTAAATGACAACCAAGTAGAAACGGCTTCCGTCATGAATTGAATGCTTGATCTATCACCATTTGGAGAGATTAATTTAGTGACTAGATCAACAACTCCGTGAGCAGAAGCCAGAAAAGCTGGCAAACAAACGTCTTGCATTCTACGTATTCCTAAGCCACCATGACGTACCGGCAGTGCCGCTTGACTCCATTGAGTTTCATTGAGAGAAACATTTAAGATTGTTTCTATTTATGTTTAGTAATAATGACTTGTGCACATTCATATTTTCACGTCAAGCTCCTCACGGGATCGGCAGGGAGTGTCAAGTGCCAACCAATTAATTACGTTGGATATTCTGCATTTAGAAGCTACATGCCAGCTATATACATCAAAAATGTTAGTAATTCAATACCTACAGATGCTTTAAAATATGTTATAAGTGTGACGTTTCTTTGTGGGTTTGGCTAGGTGTGTGGCTTGTGTGTGTGACTGTGTGTGGCTATGTGAGAGAACTTGTCTTCTGGTGGTTGGCCTGCCAATTACATAATATATGTCTACTTACAATATGTACAGACATATCGTAGTCTGTCTCCATATAAGCATATAAGGCACACACTTCTAAACTAAACTTTCAATCGTGTCTACTTCAGCGCCTAAATAATATGTCATTGGTATTGGGCTACCCAGACGGGTCGGTTGCCAGATGTCCCATTTGCATGCGTTCGGCAGAGGCGGAATATATTTGGTCGCAACACGCACCTGCTACCCACTTAGCTTTCTCTGCTTCACATATTAAATGTTTACAAACATAAATCCAAATAAATAAAATTGATATGCCTATTTATATTCCGCTACAAGTATGCTTTTCGCATATGTCTGTACTTGAGTGAATGTGTGCTTATTTCTTCTAATTCTTTTAACAGCTCTATAGCTTTTGACAATTAGGTATTAGTAAATAAATATTAAAAAACTGAAAAACACGCTTTTGATTACATAAATCGTATAAATCTTAAATAAAAAGTACAAAATGAAGTTAAAAACATTTAGTGAAATAGAAAAAATACATTTGGTTGCAAAAAGACCCCAGTTATGATTGATTCTAAGCTCGCCATGTTTTTTCACAGCATAATGTTTTTTCATATTATTATTCACATTTTTTTATATCTTTTTTTAATTGCAAACGTAAAGAAAAAAATAGTGATTATGAAATATGTAACCGTAAAAGTGTTTGTTATAATTTTTCTCAATCATAATTTGTTTTCATTTGGACTTACAGAGTTTTTTTAACTTTGTCTTATTATTTATTGTTCGTTATTTTGTTGCAAGTTCTTTTAAAACTGTGATAGCTCCAACGGTATTTATTGAAATGATGTGATGTCAAGGTCAATTTTATTCTTGTTTATAAAAACACCTTCTCAAAAAATGTAGGAGGATTAAAAATTATTTAAGAAAATTTTTAATCCTCCTTTCACTATGAAATAAAATTTATTTTTTTATAATAAATTAAATTTATTCTAAAAGATGGAATAAAATAAATTTAATTAAATATGTCTTATAGTGTCTCAATGTTATAACTGTCGTAAGATAGCTGCTTCGGACTTAATTGTAGAACTTTTAAGAAAAAAAAACAATTTTCATACTTTTTTAAGATATTGAAAGGCAAAGAAGCAGACGGATTTCCTGATGGTAAAAAAAATCTCGCCGCCCAGAGACACGAAAGTTGGTAATGGTGCGTTGCCAATCTGGGGCCGGAAAAGGGCAAAAGTTAATTTACCGGCTACCTTACCCTCCAAGCCAGAACACGTCATGACGATATGGTGACAGAAATAGGTAAGGCGGTGGTACCAATCCGGGTGAGTCTCTGCGAAACTCTACCTCCTAGTCAGATGGCACAGTGTTAGTGACGATTAGCCTTTGCTTGCCTTTTAACGTGCTGCCTGGCAGGAAGGCAGGAAGGCATATATGATTTTATCTTTTATGCAGCGCACGCAACGTATATGTTTCTTCTGTTTTAGCCGGTTAGCCGTCAGATCCTAAAAATCTGAACATGATAATCTGACATTTTTAATATCGTATTGTCCTCGGGTCTTGACAAGTGTGTGTGTGTAAAATTTCAATTTAATTTGACCTTTTAAAATGGATGAAGAACACCTTAAAAATATACGTACCAAGCTAATACAAGTGTATTAAAAATAAACATAGCTGCTGTGAAGTTACCAAATGAGTAATTTCCTTTTAAATTCATTATAAATACAGGGTATAAAGGCACCCCGTATTTTATAAGGATTCTAAAAAAGGACTTGATGACTGCTGTACATTATTACATATTTGCAAATGGGTTTCTTTCATTTAATTATACGTTTATAAAATAAAATAACAGTATCTTCACGCCCATATCCCCGAAGAGGTAGGTAGAGGCAAAACCAGGGCACCCACGACTAGCCGAAGATACTAAGTCCCACAATGTGATAGGTGGCAAGCCTATTGCCAACCGGGCACATAACCTATACCGACCAACATTTTTTTAATGAAAACTTGGAAAAATCCAATTTTTTTTTGTTGCCCGACCCGTGTTTTAAACCCGGGACCTCATGCAGTCAAGGTCAACAACTGAACCCCTAGACCACAGAGGCGGCGGAGGAGGCGTTTATAAATATAAAAAAGAAAATTTTTCATAAAGATAATATTTTTACTTATAAAGTAGCTAGGAAATAAACGGTTAGTCTAACCGTCACAGGTGCAACTTGTACTTTGCTAACTAATGGCAAGGATAGACCATCTGTATCAGTCCAGTATGAAACACGACAGTGACGAAAACTGGCGGTATAGCGGCTGGAATTGGTAAGGTGGGGCTATGATAGACTGCACTGGTGGAACAAAACGATAAACTAAATCACTAAACATCTGTATTATTCTAATAAAAGTCTGTGGTGTAACGCTCGCTGACCAAGGGCGGATCCAGTCTTCGTGTAAGGGGGGGTCACATGCTCGAGGTTTAGTCAAAGTTAGCTCCAAATCTAATGTGATGTTTGACAACATACCTATTTAATTACTGCTACTAGCCGACCTTCCGAACTTCTTTCATTTGGTAATCTATATCATTCAGAGGCATAATCTCTGCCTACCGCTCAGGGGGATTTGGCGTAAAGATATGTATGTATATTTAAGAGGACCCATACGTTCAAACGTTTCTCTATATTACTGATTTTTAAGTATTATTAAAAAATTAAAGTTTAAAGAAAATTTTTGATCCTTTTATTGCAAGTGCCTCAAGCACTAGCTTTATCACATATGTTACTTTTTATTTTGTGGGTTTTAATACGAATAATTTAGACTAAAATAAAATAAACATATAAGCAACACTGTATTAAAATAGTGATACGCGAATTATCACACCAATAACATGGTAATTTTAGCAAACTTTCTTGTTTGTAATTTCCTAGCGACAAAACCTGGGTTAAAAAGTTCACACAACAAAAGTTTAATATAGTTTGATACTTTGGAAATGAGAACTTTTCAAAGTTATTTGGTTTTCGAATATTTAAAAAAATATTAATTTAAATCCAGGCCACAATCTATCTGTGTTCCGAATTTCAGACAAATCCATTCAGCCATTCAAGCGTGAAAGAGTAACAAGTAATCATACTCACAATTATAGCATTTCAACTATCAATAGGATAATAACGTGTGGGGTTTGATTGTTCAGTATTAATCAAACACTCCATTTTGTAGTTTTAGCAGTCCTTCTCTTTAGTTTCTTGATTTTGAAAGTTTATATCAGACAGTTCCCCAACTCTACTCCAAGCCTATAGCGCCATTAGCAAAACTTGTCGAAATATGGCCAACAATTACAAATGAATAAATGAATGACCCGGTCAAAGTTTAATGAAACTTTGAGCTCGATTCCGGGACGACCATTTGTGACAATTAAGCAGTGTTCCCAACTCTCAGAATTTTTTCTCCCTTATGCTGAGATAAAAAAAACCACTAAAATTCCCGTAATCTCTTGGAAATTCCCCTAGACAAATATCATAAATAATATTTAATATAATCATTAATAAAAAAATAAATAATTACTTGATAAAGAAACATAATTTAATAAATAATCAATAAGTAAACAAATATTTTATAATTATTAACTAATAAACTATATAGTTTATTAGTTATTGTATATATATAATAATTAAAGTGTATATATACACTTTAATTATTATATTAACTAATAAACACATTTTTAGTATCGAGCATCCATACCAGATGTCACTAAACCTCTGCGTTAAAAACTAATAAATAAAATTATTGCCTTTATTGGTTCAATCAACGCCTTGTATATATTTTTCTAAAAAAAAAAAAG
>NJDD01001972.1:95644-125606 GCA_002245505.1 Calephelis nemesis | reverse complement strand
CCATTCCAATTTTTTATCCCCAAAATCTGGGGGAAAGCCCCTAGGTTGGGAACCGTGCAATTAAGGAAGTACATTGGCCAGTAGTTGGAGCAACTTGGGCAGGATGTTGAACAAAAAGTGAGGTTATTATTCTCCAATTTTGAATGTAATATGCGCATTATTAAAAAACTTGAGTGATGTAATCTAGCATTACGATGTACCTTTTTTGAATCACTAGCTGCTCCCGCGAATTTCGTTCCGCCCGTTCAGTTTGTATGGGAAAAATTAAAATGTTGTTTTTCCCAGTTTCCTCACAATTGAACAGGATAAAAAGTATCCTATGTCCTTCTCCCGCTTTTAAGTTACTCTCCTTACCAACTTTCAGCCTAATCGGTTTAGCCGTTCTTGAGTTACAAATAGTGTAACTAGCACGACTTTCTTATACATAGATTATACTTTCCTTTGAGATACGGAGGATAAGTATAGTATTGAGAAAAGTCGTTGCCTTTTTTATTTTTATGTGCATTATAATAAACATTTTTGGCTTAGATATTTCCGAAGAGTACAGGATGCGCAATGGATAATACACCGCAATATACATACCATTATATTCTCACAGATAGCAGATACGTATAACATCAACAGACATTGTTCTATTTGTTCCATCTTGAAAATAAGCTTTAAGTGTAGATGAGCAATGTTCGATGTACAGATAATATGACGACGCTCCTAGCCGTCACGTGGTCTTACTTTAACGAGTTTTTGTCAAGCCAAAAGCAGATTATGCATATGAAAATAATATTAATGCATAAATGATAGTACCTTCGTACTGATAATTAAAGTAATTCTTGCAAAATTATTCTCTAACCATTCCAAAATATCAAAAATGCACAACGTTAATATCTAGTATTAATATTAGTTTTTACCTGTGTTTGTTCTGCTGGATTATTTAGCATCTTTTTAGCGATGATCACTGGGTAAAGTGTACATCAAATAACTGTCACTGTATTTCTGTTGGTCACTGGAGATATCAAATAAAAAACACGTCATTTGAGAGATATTTGAGTATACACTTTACCGGTAATCCCGGCAAGTCCGCGTAGAGTGGATCATCTCCCTCTCTGCCTGACACCCATATACTACAGATGGTAGAGTGCTGTGCAGCAACTTGTCCGGTTACGGATCTACCACCTTTCCTAATCCTGTCGCCATTATGACTCTCTCATGTTCGGTTCCAGAAGTTTTAAACCGGTAGACTTACACAATACTGATGCTACGCACCTATAACATATGTGGTGTCAACAGGCCGCGTTTGGCTCTTATCACCAGGAGAGCAGTTTCTCTTTTTGTCTCGTATAAAAAATGTAGTAATTCATGCCTTAGAAACAATAAATTGATTTCTTTACAGTCGCCCTTGCCCAGGACGATTCAGCCGCGTATACGGCAATGATCTAGAATGACATCCGATCGGCGGCGCCGAGACGTCGCCCTCCGAGCTGATTCACGGGGAGATGTGACGTAGATTTGATGTTTGTCATCATTTGTCACGTTTATTGGTATCCACGTAATGGCAAACAATGCCAAATAATGTTGACTGATATTTGTCAAATATCTGAAATCAAAACAACGAAATTGTCGAAACTAGGAGTAAATTGTAGTGTAAGAGCTACTCCGAATCTGAATACTGAGCAACTAATTTCCCGTTTACAAATAGCTTTTTTTAAATACTAGTTTACTTTTAGTCAAACAAAATAGTGCCATTTTATAAGGAATATCGCTGTCGTAAAAAAAGTAACTTTACGATCGTATCCTCGAAGAGGTACAACCACGAGTGAAGAAATTAAAGCCGAAGAAACTTATTATGTTTTAAATCTTTTGAAAACAACAAAAAAAGGCTACAATTTATTTAGATAGCAAGCTGTTCTAGCAAACTTCATTCAATCTGTACAGTTTATTTGGGAAAAATCACTGTGTTTTTTTTTCATGGTTTCCTCTCAGTCAAACGGAATAAAAGTATCATATTATGTGCTTTTCCTGGTTGTAGGCTTCAACCAAATCGGTTCAGCCGTTCTAGAGTTATAAATACTGTAACTAACCCGACTTTATTTTATGTGTAACTGGCTTTTCTGGCGAACTTAGTTACACCCTTTCAGTTTACATGGGAAGAATTTAAATGTTATTTTTCTGAATTTTGTCGCAACTGAAGGGGATAAAAAAACAGTAGCCGTCGTGGGACTGCCGATAGAAGTGAAAACGGAACTATTAAGTTGAGAGTAATTAAAACTATATGCAAAATTACATGAAATTTTTTATGTTTTATTTATTAGTTACATATGATGGGTTAAACAAATCATGAACAAAATATAAATGCAAAGTGGTTGAAATAATAATTAATATACAATTATGTTGTCAGTCAGAAATAGTCGATGTATTAGTGTATACGTGTACACAGGCTACTGCGCGTGCGCTAGTCTGGCTCTCCATAGCTATAGATATACTATTATCATTAGCATGTCGGTGACGCGAACCGAGGATTTTACCCTCTATCAAAACGCTCAACGCGCCTAAAGAAGTTTTCACTTCAAAAGTATGCTATGTACTTTTCCTGGTTAATAGCTACCTCTCCATAAATTTTCAGCCAAATCGGTTTAGCGGTTACTGAGTTATAAATATTGTAACTAACATGACTTTCTTATATTTGTTGTATAGATTTGTACATGTCCAACTCTACAAATCAATTGCTGACATTGTCTATTGCTTAGCGGTTGCTTATTAGTTACTTGCTTAACAAATCGCCAGGGAAGAATTGATAAGCTTTCGCTCAAAATGTACTTGATTTATCTTTAAAATGTTCAAATATCTTTCGAAAGCTACAATTTTATTACTACATATACATTGTTAGTTTATATTTTAATTTCGTTTTGAACATAATTGAGTACCAGGTCGTTAGAAAATAAAATGTTCTGAAACCATTTTTAAATATTTTCATATTTTCCAAATCATAGAACTTTAGAAAACAGCCTAACTAAATAAGTTGGGATACCATGGTGAGAGAATAATGATGGTGAATATTGCCTCTTAAGGAATGTAATAGTATCATGATACCTATTAAAAATAAGTTAGAACGGATTGCACGCGAGGGTTAAGTACTTCAAAAATGAAGGTCTGTGTCCTACAGTAATTTAATATGGGTAGCGAACTGGCTCTCTTCATTGGATACATTTCATGATATCTCCAAACGGCACAGAATGTGAACATAGACATTCTGTGTCGTTTGGAGGATTATTTGCCAAAACAGTTACACTGCTTACTCGGAATTAGCAAAATAAAGGCTTATTTTACATCTGTTATAATGGGTTTCCGCAAAGTAACGCTTGATTCAATAAAATATGATATTGATATTGTTAAATTAAATGAAACAATTTTATAGATTTTTTTTATTTGTAACTTTATAATGTAAATTTCATTTACCGCAAGTGATTGTCGCTGTCATCTTAGAGGAATAACAAATGTATAAATTTATAAACTAGAACATAACTAAGACGTTGAAAAACGCAAAACAACTGTAAACAACCGAGTTATTCCCCGTGTTGATCCAGCTCTGTTCAGTAGAATGACCATCTGCCTCTTTACCAGGCAGCTCGTAAGACGGGAGCTCCGGTTAAAATGTAGGCCATCAGTCATCACTAACTAGACCACTAGTAGTAGAGTGTTGTACAGTAATTTGCCCGGTTAGGGATCTACCGCGTTACCTATTCCTGCCGCCATAATGACTCGGTTATGATACAGCCTGGATGGTAGGGTATCCGATAGACTTTTGCAATAGGCCATAGGAGAGTATCGCACCTGTAACATCTACGGTGTCTATAAACCGCGGTTATCTCTTAGCATTAGGAGTGAAGTGATAATATGTGAAGTCAGCGAAGGCTGTATGCTTATTCGCTGACTATATTATATTCTATTATTATTATATATATTATTTTAAAAAAGGAACGCATTTTCGAACGGTAAGTGTCGTCAAGCAGCTTACTTATTCACTTATATTATATATCTACTTATTCACTTATATTTTTAATCTAGTTTATATTGCAATTATTATTATTGAAAAAAGACAAGCCCGCTGGGTTTCTTTCGCCGGATCTTCTCAGTGTGTGGCTGCGTTCCGATCCGGTGGTAGTTCAAAAAAAATGTCGACGCGCACAAATACCACTTGTATGGTTCAAGTGAATAAAGATATTTCTGATTCTGATTCACTTATTAATTTCTTATTCACACTTGTGCGAATTGTTTTTGGGGATTATTGTAGTGTCCCTACATCTTGTGATGAGCCAAACGATACTCATAAAAGGTAAACGATACTCAACAATGTACTTATAAGTACGATCTGATAATGTTGAGCTTATACCGGACAAAGAATGTGACGTCATGTCGTCCGCAAATGGGGGACACCCCGCACCTTAACTTAATTTCGAATAACATTTAAGATTTGTTTCACAGTTTTGTGTCATTTCGGATATTATTTTAAAACTGCTAGACGGAAAAAAATAACGGTCTTTATTCAATTTTACTCAAAAATTATAAATGATAAATTATAAACAACAAATGCCGAGACAATCTTTATTTCAATTATAAAAAATGCCACACGGGTATTAAAGAATCAAGCAAAAAGTGTGACCCAGACTTGGCATGTCGCCAATCTTCTGACCTTGAGACCTAGATATCAGGTAAGCCTGGGACATGTAACTATGAGACATTTTTTATTTATTTTTTTTATTTGAAGGCAAGCAAATATTTATCTTCAAGTAACTAGATATGTTATTTTCTTTTTTTTATGTTATAGGAAGGCAAACAAGCAGACGGATTTCCTGATAGTAAGAAATTCACGCCGCCTAGAGACATCAAAGATGGTAATGGTGCGTTGCCAACCTGAGGTCAGGATGTTAGGCCTCGAGCAAAAGTAAGTTTACCGACTACCCTACCCTCCGAACCGCAACACGTCATGACGTTATGGCGGCAGAAATAGGTAAGGCGGTGGTACCAATCCGGGCGAGTTGCTGCGAAACTCTACCACCTTGTTCATAGCATAACTTAGATTATGCAATTGTGTCTTCAAATTTGGTTACAACTACTTATGAGATAGAATGATGCTGATGATGAGTTATCAGGTAGACCTGAATAATAGACCTATATAAAAAATATCTTCCCGCCCATATCCCCGTCGTCAAGACACATCCAGGGGCACCTACGACTAGCCGAAGACACTAAGTCCCACATTTGAAAGCATGCCTAACCCTAAGAAATCTTGGGCATAGTTAAAAAAGTGGAAAAACTCATTTCCTTTGAACCCGGGTCTTCAGAAGTCAAGTCCGGTCTGATAGACCACAAAGGCGATTATGCACTTATTTATTACGATGTGCTACATATGCCAGTTTAGGCGAGTTTAGTTTGTTAGCACAGCCTCCTATTTGCAGATAAAGTTCACGGTCAGTAACAAATAAGCCTATTTTTGCCTTTTACGAGCTACGTGGGATCTGGGGAGTTGATTCTATAAACGAGATAAATTCACTTTGGATTTATGAATTGGGAATTTTGAACCAATGGAAAAACGTTTTGCAGAGTCATCCGATTTTCATATTTTTTTGGATAAAATAGAATCTTCTTGAGGAATATCCAAAGAAATATACATATACACACATACATATCTTCACGCCAAGTCCCTTGGGACTATAGGCAGAGAGTATCGAGTGCCAGACCTCACGATCCTGAAAAAACTGTCTAGCTTCCTTCACATTCATTACCTTTTTCATACAAACACGCCGAATTCGGAGACGCTTGACTCCACCCTCGGATAATATCCTAGTGATCTGATCGTGGAATGTCAACCTTGGTCTCCCCGGGTACCTACATCCATCCACATTCGCATTGTATATCTGCTTTGTCAATCTTTCATCTGTCGTTCTTTCCACATGCCCGAACCAGCGGAGCATGCCCTTTCGCATTTTAACACCAACACTTTCTTTCGATCCCACTCTTTCTCGGATCTCACTGTTACGAATGCGGTCAGCGAGCGTTACACCACAGATTTTCCGTAGTGCTCTCATTTCGACCGCATTTATCCTACTTTCGTGATTTTTCTGATATACCCAACTCTCGCTTCCATACAATAACGTTAGGGTAAGCACAGAATTATGCAAAGTGAGTCTAGCTTTTTGAATCAAAACCTCGCTTTGGAAAAGCTTACCCAACGCTCTATTCACACTATTCCCTGCTCACACCTTCCTCTCTACTTACGATTAGAAATATTATAAGAATTTAGTTACAATATAAGAAATGTTGTTGTTAAATTCTTTTTTGTGTATAAAATGGTTGGCAGGAAATTAAAAATGTTAATAAAAAAGTCGAGGTTAATCCAAACAGAGATTTCTTACAGCTTACCCGGTTACAATAACAAACAATTGAGAGATCAATTCTGAAGAACAACTATATCATAATCTATTTTAATATATATATTTACCGATTTTGATGACATTTTTGTGTGTATTCGAGGGGATTCGAGAATGGTTTAGATTCACAATTTGGTCCACTGGAAAATGTTTTTTTATTCATTTTTTATTTGTAAGTAGTCGTTGATTTTGGAATATTTTACTTTGGATCCGACAGACTGCGCTACTATCGAACCGCGAAAATATGTACTAACTTCCGCCCGGGACTCCATCCGCGCGGATGTCGGTCTTCGCGTGATAAAACTGAAAAATTAAGATTTTTTTCTACGTATTTTTCCATGATAAAAAGTATCCCATTTTATGAACAGGATAATAAGGTATAATTATACCAAGTTTTATCGAAATCGAACAGTTAGTTTTCACGTGATCCCTGAACATACAGACAGGCAGGCAGACAATTTTTCTATTTTTTGCTGTGTTACTTATTGTTAAGTGAAGGATTTTATGAAAAGAAAAATAGAGGTAATTGAAAGAACAATGAGCATCATAAGGAAAATGGGATTTTTTATGATATTGGAAGGCAAACAAGCGGATGGATTTCCTGATGGCAAGAAATTCCGTCCGCCTAAAGACACCAAAGGTGATAACGGTGCGGTTACCTGAAGTGGGTGGCAGGAAGGCAGATGGTATATTCTGCAAAGGAGCCCGGACCAACACGAATTTTCAAATTCCTAATAAAACTACATTGCCTGGGATTGGATATTGTGCCCGGTTAATGATAGGTTTGCTACCTATCACATTGTCAGGCTTAATGTCTTTGGCTAGTCGTTGGTGCCCTGGTTGGACCTACCTTAACGGGATACGGGTATAAGGCTGCAAAAAATACCTAGATAGACGAAATAAATTTATAAAAAGTATCTTCACGCCTATATCCCCGAAGAGGTAGGCAGAGGCACAACCAAAGCACCCACGAATAGCCGAAGACACTAAGTCCCACAATGTGATAGGTGGCAAGCCCATGGCCAACCGAGCATATATCCAATCCCGAGTAACGTTTTTTTATTAGACAATTGGAAAAATCCAATTTTCTGTTTGTTGTCTCATGCAGTCAAATCCAACAACTGAACCGCTAGACTACACGGGCGATAATTTATACACATGGATTTTATTTATTTATTTAATTAATTAAAATAAATAATCAATCTAACAAAGGTTATGTTATATGCAAAAAAACTGAAAGTTAAAAAATTAAATATGAATTGAATCTGAAGTATCAGGATTTCGTATATTAAATATAATCACGTAAATAAGCTTACTGCGGGCAGCCGAGATATCCTTCCAACTTCTGAATATGACGCCGTGTTCAGAATTTAGGCAATCCCAAGTTTTCCACTGTTTCAAATGCGATTTTGTTTCTGGGAGGATTTTAATGGAGGCTTCGCGCCCTAATCCCTAAGCGCCTTCGTTATGTGTTGGAATCTCAAAAACCTCATAAAAAATTTACATCTCGAGTATTGGGACTGGTGCTCGGCTGGAAAATGGTATTTTAATATTTGATCTGATGTATATTCAGAGCTGAGGTACATTTACATAATAAAACTTTCCAAAATGGCATAGATCCTCCAAACGACACGAATGTGACAAGCCTAACTGAAGTTTCCACCACCCACCTCCGCGACCAGAACACAAATAGAGTCCGAACACGGGAAACAAAACCACTCATCTACAGCTATCCTAACCTTGCAACTTGGATTAACTATCAAAATATCATGTCATTCAAAAATAAACTTATTGTTTACTAAAATTAGTCAAATAGAAAAATGTTTTTGAGAGAAAAATATATAATTTAGGCACAGTAAAACTGCAAAAAACAGACTTTGATTTCTATAATTATATCTAGGTATAAAAAATATATTTTTCGTGATTTACCTGGCAACTTCACCTCCAGAGTGCCCTCGTTGAATTATGGAAACTAATATGTTCTAAACTGATTCAGAAATATCGGAGTATTACGATTTACATACATAAAACATCTAGTAAGTCGAATATGGCCTCCTTATTTTGATATTGGTTAAAAATAATTAGGATCTAAACTTATAATGCATTACTATCTAGAATTCAAAATTTTAATATCTCTTTAATAAATGATCAAATCTCAAAGCCGCTCTGCTCAAGGTACCTTTCTACCACCGCAATAGGTCAACGCTCCTACAGGTTTGCCTATTACTTAATAATGTCTTCAACTTCGCCTAGGTATAAATTCATAAGGAAACTAGCACAGGGATAGGGTGATCTACAAACTATTCCTCGAGTATATGGACATCATTATAGAGCGCGTTCGACATCGAGTATAAAGACAAACCACGTAAATAAAAGCTAAGTAAGGATTTTTCTTCTCTTTCATTTGTTTGGTCACCTAAAGAGTCACACTCTTATCCTAATTAATATTAAAATAGTATATTTCAACCTACTCTATACTCAGTAAATCTCGTTCGGCCCTGTACCGTGGTAGAAATACTTACGATAAATTATATATATTTATAACTGAATTATTTATTAGCAGCGACTACCTCGTGTATTTTGGGTCAAGTTGAACATAAAAAAGGATCTTCACGTACTTAACCCTGAAAAGGTAGGCAGAGGCACAATCCAATCCCGACTAGCCGAAAACATTAAGACTTGTCTTGAAAGTCAGTAAATCGAAATCATAATAATCTCTCCTATGAATTCAAAAATACTTGAAGTCGAGATTCAATCTGGAAGGAGACAATTGACGTAATAAACGTAAGTATTTATTTTTTAAACTCAACTAAAGTACACTACTTGTTCAAACTATGAAAGCTGTCATCAATTTAGTTTAGTTATAATTCAGTTTGAAATAATATTGCCTGTCTGCCAACTTAATGACTACATTTAAAGGTTATGAAACTTCCCTAACTTTGGTATTAGTTTCAAAGTTTGTTTAAGATAGATAATTATTTCTTAAACATTGCCAAACGTAACAAGAACAAAATGAAACAACGAAATAATATTTCTGTCTTACTACCCTGATAAAATCTCAAATGTGTCGAGATATTGAAATCTTTAGATGCGTGTGTTTAATTAATATCAAAATAAAATATAAAATATATAATAAAAAATATATAAGGCAGTAGGTATTGCACCCGCAAACTACATTTTAACTCTGTATTCGCGTGATTCTCGTCTAATACATGTAAAATTTACCCTTTGTTGGTCCGGGTCCGTCAAGTGGAATAGACCATCTGCCTCTCTGCCAGGCAGCTTGTAAGAGGCGAGCACAGGATAAAGTAAAGGTCATTAAAACTCTTCCCTTTTGCAGTCGGTTAAAAATAAAATTTCATATTGACTAAAAAATTAATTCACGAAACTGACTTTTCAATAACGATTTCAAAGTCTTTTCTCATACACTCCAGGCGAACTTCATTCACTTAGTATTCGTTTCTCTCTTCCTACCCTATGGGTGATTTGATTTGAAGATATGTGTGTAAATGAAAGATAGCCCGTATGTTTAAATGTTTCTCTACATTCGGGAATTTCATTTAGGTAGTTGGTTATTTTATATTGAATGATACAATATCTTAACTACAAAAATTGTGACAAAAAATACGGAACAATGTAAAGCAAATATGTACTACTAATTAAAAAAACAAATAAGCGAACTACGCGTTAATGCATTAAAGGCCAATCCACATTTAGACTTTTACCCCACAGGAACCTCTATAGTGAGCAAGATAAAAAGTATCTTATAAAACTTCTCGAAACATAAAAAATGTCTACTAAATTTCTTTACGAGCGGTTCTGTAAAATCGAAATGGTTCGCGGTCGGGATATCGACCGACAAACAAAAAATGTAATTAACAAATTAAAATTGAGCCGCACCATTTTTAATCGCCAGTAACTATTTTTTAACATTTTCAATGGACAGAATTCACTCGTCTACAGGTTTAATAATAGTGCAGATTTAAAGAATTGACTTATCACAAAATCAACAATTATGTGTAAATGGCGAAAGTATATGTAGCCTCTATAGTAACTCGAACTCTAAGGTGTACCTAAATCGGCCGGAACTGTGTCAAATACCGGGGTTGAAGCATTAATCAAAAAGTAGTAATTTGCAACCGCACCGACACCGCACCGCAATCGGAGCGCAACCGCACCGAACAGTGAATCAGAATAATAAATATATTGATGTCAATTGGCTCTACCTTGGTTCAGGTGACTTACAAAGAAGACGTTATTAATGCTCGTAACATAGGAATGGTTGAGTGCTGACCAGAAACTCACCGTGTTAGCTATCCTGATGATACTACTAGGGTGTATGACATTGTTTTGTTTCATATACTACGAGATATCATTTTGCTTTTCTTCAAAAAAATAGTAACATTTATATCCGAGAATTTTTTCTTACTGTCAAGAAAGCTAACTGCTTATGAATAGCTCACACTGGAACGGGCAGCAAATTGTCAGGTCAGGTTGCATGTTGCATCGCATAAATCCGCTGCATCCCCGTATAGTGTGCGTTGCTCCATACAAAGTATATGAAAGTGATCTGGACGCTGTAGTATCTGGCTACGAATAGGGCTACGGTAGACTCTCCCTGTAGTATGAGGCGACTAAAAGAGGTCTGGCTGTCAGTCAACTGATTGGGTGGTTAGTTGACTTAAAAAGCAGCCCGAGACTGAAGGCAGCATAGTATGTTCTGACCCAATGCTGCTGTCCTCAAAGTGCTGGTATCAGAAGATTGGGTCTTCTGAGCGGATGAGCCTTCGGATAGGTGTGAGGGTGACGGCAGTGCATTCTTCCGTCAGTCACCCGATACGCCAGAGGATGGTCACCGAGATAGCTAAGATAGTTTTAGCTGGTAGAGTTCGGCATAACCCGCCACATTCCTCGAAACGCAACCATGCACCCCGATGCGGCCCGTTAAAAGTATGCGCTATCCAAAGTACCATACCAAATCCATGCTTTTCCCATTTTGGAACTTGTAAGATGGGCAAAACTCAGTTTGTAAACTAACTACACACTAATACTTAGACCCGTGGGGAGTCCATGCTCGTAACCATAATTACGTAATAACACTTTTCATGATATTTTCAAACAGATAAAAAGTTACAAATATAACGCAAAAGAATTTTACACAACGAAAGTCTGTTAAAGCGGTGATAATTTACAAATCATATGGTCCCTTAAAGACTTTTCCGGGTTTCAAATTATATTTCTAGTATTAGAATCTGTACTAGTTATTGTCGGCACTTGGTGGAATTCCATTGTACACCAACACAGTTTTTTGATACTTTATGTATCACTTTATGTTACGCTACAGCTAATCGGTTTCACTTGTCACAACATCATCAGGGGTTTATAACTAAAGATATCATATTAGTTTGTAAATGACATTTCTTTACTACTGGAAAACGTATTAAACGTTATTATTTTAACGTATAGTTAAAAACGTCGCAAGTTAACATGTCCAGACTGTCATATCTAAAATAGTAACTTTACTTTTAGTTTCATTGGAACAAGATAGCAAAAAATAATAATAAACATTCCTGTACAAGTTACACAATCTCAGCAGAATTAACACCCATTTGTTTATTAAAATCACTGTTAAAATCAGTTCGGAAATGGCAAATGCCCGGGAAATCGATTTAGGTACCTACATAAAAAATATAGAAGTCGAACATATAACCTTCTTTCTGAAGTCCGCTAAAACATACATTCGATTTAAGAATCTTCTCCTGTTTTGGAGTTGACTAACGCAAATACCAAATCAGCTAACGCAAGTACCAAAATCACTGGTGATATGTAAGAAGAATGAATAATCGATATATTACCGATACGAGAACATCAGGCAAGCTTTTACTAAAAAGTAACCCCGGGATACATCAGGTGGATGATGTAGGATTTTTTATTCTTTGTGATATCGTAACAGTTGACGTATTGTAATAAATGGATTTTCTGAAATCGTTTTAGTCCCAGGAATGACAAATGATAATTATAAAACATTTCCCGGATATTTCTGACCTGATTAATGAGTTGGAACGTTTGATTTCATCGAATGGAATTTAATAATTTTATTGGCATTAAGTTTATGTTATATTGCGATCATAAATTAGGAAATACAACGCTGAAAATATATAATGACAATTTATGGTAAAAAGTTGGATAGGTTTTAAAAGATGTAATTATATTTTTCAATTTTTTTGGAAATAAATAATTAAATTAGTTATAAATATAAATAATTGACTTAAAAATTAAAGCATATGTAACTAAATAATATTTTTTATAAATGTTAAAATATTTGTACACCAAAATAAGGTAGAATATGTTGATATACTTAAATATTTTTGTAACATCTCATTTACACACATATTCCGCAAATAAATAATTTTCTTTCTTTCTTCTAAAATTTATTTTTTATTCTGTGGTCTCGCACACAAAGCAAAGCAATCGGTCTAGTAGCCTGACGATAGAGTTTCCTACATGAGATCTTGGGTTCAATGCTTGGGTCAAGCAACTCAAAATGTGTTTTTCACTTTCCTAATATAAACAACGTTGCCAAGGAAAGAGTAAGTACCAGTTAGTGATAAGCTTGCCATCCACCAAATCGTGGGAGTACCGATTAATCGTGTGTCCCTCTGCCTACTTCTTTGGATACGGGCGTCAATACAGTTTTATAAAACTCCTCTATGTTTGTAATTTTTCATTAATTTTATTGCTTCTTTCAGTTTAAAATTTTAAATGTTTATTATTAGAAAAATATCAATTAGTAAGCTATACTAGCTATATAGCTATACATAGCTATAAAGTATAGCTATACATACATACATACATATCTTCACACCAAGTCCCTTACGGGGTAGGCAGAGAGTATCGAGTGCCAGACCTCACGAACCCGACAAACCTGTCTTGCTTCCTTCACATTCATTACACTTTTCATGCAAACACGCCGGTTTCGGAGACTCTTGACACCACCCTCGGATAATATCCGATTGATCTGATCAGCCAGCCAGGTCAGCCTTGGTCTCAGCGGGTACCTACATCCATCCACATTCGCATTGTATATGTGCTTTGTCAATCTTTCATCTGTCATTCTTTCCACATGACCGAACTAGAGGAGCATGCCCTTTCTCATTTTAACACCAACACTTTCTTTCAATCCCACTCTTTCTCGGATCTCACTATAGCTATGATTGACTATACTGAAAAAAAATGAGACTGCTGTTGTAAAAACTGGAGAAGGCCTTGTATTCAGACATCCTAAATGAAAATTATTTTTAAATAATTTAGGTACAATTAATTTAGCTGTAGAAATATATTATTGTTTTGTATAATTAAAATAGCCTATATAAGTGTTAAACGTTATTGTAAAATTAATTTATTACTAAGGTAATAAATGAGCTTAATTATTATTAATTGCCTCTGTGGTCTTAAGGTTTGGCGTATTTGTTGAGGACACGAAATCAGTGAGATCAGACTCGATTCCAGGCCGAGTAACACAATTTTTATACGTTCTTTTAACAAAAAATTCTCTTTCGTTGCCTGGGATTGGATAAATGCCGGTTGGAGATATGTTTGACACCACATTTGTCTGATTGTGGTTGAGCTTGTCTCTCTGTCTGGTATTATACCATCCCTAGGGATACAGCCGTGAAGATACTCATTTCCTTTTTAATACATGGATAGGGTTTTGCGTTACAATTCCTTCAAACAAACCACCCAGTAATAAGAACGCAGCACCAAGACAATGTTCGGTCTCCAGGTTAATATAGGTGTATACAGCTCTAAGTATGTTATAGAAATCAGTCTAATCCATTTAAATAATGTCTCGGGTTATGCACTCTACTTGCTCACAAATTCCGGTGAAGTTGTAAAAACCGCGAGGCTAGCACCATTAGCCATTCAAAAACAAAAAAAGAAAACTGTCACTACGGTTCCAGAAGTGGCAAGATATTATTCAAATCGGCCAGACATTTTCAATCTCCTGTCACCTCGACTAGTTAGTTGAGTTGAGTGCACTAGTATCCAAGAATGTAAATCACTTACTAGATTGTTACTTTGCCAGGTTACAAGATCCACACATTTCTATGTACGGTATTACGGTAGGGTACGGTATTATAACGAAGGAGGTTCACAAAAAGATTACGGGGTCTATTTGTGAACCTCTTCCGTTAATATAGTCGGGTAATAATTGCCTATATTTCATGGACATAGCTTCATGCGTGAATAAAACGCGTATTAGTTAATGTCACGAGAAGGTTCTTGAAAAAAAATGCAACATTGGTAATTAGGACAGGATAACATCTGTCGGGTCAGCTAGATTCGATTAGATTCACTTTTGAGAAACTATTTTCGTATCACTACTTAAGGGCCAAAACACATAGGCACGTTGGGGCGCCGCGCCGTTCAAATCATTGATTTGCATTGCGGCGTTGCGACTTCATAGACGCGTCTCTACCATGGATCATGGTGAGAAAGTAATTGCTCATTTGTTATTAAAAACATATTTCTGTGTTTAAAATAAATAAATAGTGCCGCGCCGCGCCGCTACAATCGGCAGTGACGCTAAGTGCTGATTCTAGCGGCGCGGTGCCGCAACGCGGTTTTGTGTTCCGGTCCTAAGGCCTACTGGTTTTTCCGATCAAAGACTCTTCAGGCCCATTATAGCGCTTCAGTGACCATTAGGTCCGACAAGCGATGCCGGAAGACTCTAAATAATAAAGACAATATTAAGTAGGTATAAGTAAGATATATTGTATTAGGTACATACCTACATTTATTTGATCTCCTCTGTGGTCTAGTGGTCTGACGGCGGACTTGACTTCTTGAAGTCCTGGGTTCGATCCCCGGGTCGGGCAACAAAAAAAATTCAATTTTCTTACAAAAATAGCGTTGCCCAGAATTGGATATGTGCCCGGATGGCGATAGGCTTGCCACCTATCAAATTGTGGCACTCAGTGTCTTTGGCTAGACGTGGTTGTGATACTTACTTACTTTACATTTATTAATATCTGGAAATAGTGATAGAAAAATAACTGTGACAGTATACAAGTGAGCTAGTAGGTATAGACTGTAGTGTAGTTTTAGAGTGAGTTATTGAATATAATAATGAAATTTCACCATTTCCCGACCATGAAAATTATAAAAGTGCTTCTAAACTATTTTAAATATAGCACTTTTTTCGTGCTTGGGATAAATATACAAAAGACTAGTTATTAAAATTTTAACGTCAACTTATAAGGCTATCAAGATTAAAAATAAGCAAATAAAAATCGAAAACTCTCTCAAAAAACTTAACTTTTTACAATCGGGTAAAAAGTGTATGAACAGAAATTCTTGAATCTAGAAGCCAAGTTTCCTTTTCTTATTTCCAAGACTAAGAAAGCGATGCTTAAACACTATTCAAATAACACTTGTACTTTTCAACATTACACTTTATTTAGTACTTTTTATTCTAACGAAGGAAACAGATCTCACTTTTTATTGCATTATTAGAGCTTTGAAACAAATGAAGTTAAATATATTTTATTGTAACCAAAGAGTATATAAATACTACGTAATAAGAGTCGGGACTTCCATAGCTACATAGCAAACCCAAATTTTGTATGAAGTTTACTTGAAAAGGTATAACCCGTATAATTTGAAAGTAAGTCTAAAGGCATTCAGATACAAGGCAACTAGAGTCATATGATTTGGGCGAATAAAAAACATAGCAAACTTTTTTTTTATATGAAAGTTGCGCCAAACTGATTGTAACATTCAGTATTTGGTTGATAGTTAATGACTAAACTTTTATGTTCCGGTCCGAAGGGTAGGGTAGCCGGAAGGCTTTTACAATAGTCCCAACATACCGGCCACAGGAAAGTGACGCACCTTTAACATTTATAGTATCTATACCTAAGCCACGGTTGTCTCTTACCATCAGGTGTTATTGTTCGTTGATATCACATAAAAAAAGAACTAACAACCAAAATACATGTGTAATCTAATTAAATAAAATCGTCGCCTTTGTGGTCTAGCGGTCCAGGTGTTGGAATTAACTTCATGAGGTCCCGGAGTCGAATCACGGGTCAAAAAGAAAATGTATATGTATTTGCAATTTTCTAACAAAAATAACGTTGCCCAGGATTGAATATAATATGCCGGTTGGCGAAAGGCTTGCCCCCTTTCACATTGTGGGACTTAGTGTCTTCAGCTAGTCATGGGTGCCCTAGGTGTGCCTCTGCCTATATCTTTGGCGACATGGGCGCAAAAATACTTACTTTAAAATTATTGTTGAAATGTACAAGTGTTATCTAAAAATATATATACAAATGAATACCACCAAGTGCTAACAGTAAAGAGTATAAAATCTGTGCTTATGGTATATTTATACTATCAAAATACTAGGTTAAGGTAGAAAAATTAGGTAGGTTGGTCCAAGTATTAGCAGTGTGAACTGGGTCGAGTTAGCGGTGAGCGTGGTAGCGGCAGGTGGGTGGTGGACGATGGTGGGCGGCGGGTGTCGCGGATGTTGCAACATTATGTCGTTGAATTCAATAAGATTTTACTTTTTACCAAATACAGTTACACTAAATACACCCCCGACCCATGACCGAGTAATCTCTTCATCAACGGTCGGTGTTGGCCGAGTAATCGCATAACAAACATACAAAAAAAAACCATACAGTCCAATTGAGAACCTCAGTTTTTAAAGTCAGTTAAAGGTACACAAAATGAACAACAAATTTATCGTATTTAAAGACATCAAGGTTAAAATAGGAGTAGAATACCCCAAGGCAGACACGGCCCTAGGGCCTTTGCCGCCCTGGGCGATATCGGCGATTGCGATAATTGTGTTCAAATAGCCAATGGACACCAGTTATGTTGAAAGTATAATTAAGTACCTAATAGGTAATTATTTTAAATGTGTATCTCTCTATGTCGTACCACAATAGTAAATCGATTAGCTTTTAATTCACAGTTGTTAGATAGGTATATTTTTTAAATGTACAGATGTGACGTTTTGCCTTAGAATTTATTGAAATTTTTCGACAACCATTGCTTTTTTCAAGTCCGTCACATGTAGGTATAAGTACGTGTATGCCCCTAGATTTAAAATTCCTTTACAGATACCCGGTTCAAAATAAAAAAAATGTCATCACATATAAATCCACTTAAACTCCGTACGCCCCAATTTTTTTTTGAAACGCAGCAAAAAGACTATACCTACATAATCACTACGTGAAACCAAGTTCCATAGCAAAAATCTAAATGTATGTATATTAAATATACCGAAAAAAAATGTCAATGTCAAAGTCATAATCTAATCTGTAATCTGATCAATATCCATAATACCTTTTGTCATTTATATTTATATTTTTTATTTGTATATACTCTTTGTTGCCATCAGGTAGTGAAAATGAAGCACAAAGAGTTTTTGCGCCACCGTGAGATAAGATGGTCGAAGTTTTTTCATAATTATCAAATCTAGTGTTTATATTGAGTGAAGTTAATCAATTTTGGTGGCATTTTGTCAATGATTTCAAAGGGAATTTTTGTTCAGTGAAGGTGTACAAATAAAATAATCATGAAGAAATTAGCGTATCGTGTATGTAGTTTCCCATTGCCACTATATGAGCTTGAGTAATGAGGCCACCGCTTCACCCAAGACCCTGACATGACGCATACACGACTTATGACTAATTATAATAGCATCCCGATTTTGGTGAATTTGCTGCAAATTTCTACAGTTTGACTAATGACAAAGTACCTACCTACCTACCTACCTACTAACGTGAATGCCAAAACTTAACGAAAGAAAGAACGATCAAGCACAAAATAGGTATCACATCAGATCACAAATTATTAGGTAATTTAGAGATACTAGGTAGGTATAAAAGTTAAAACAAGTAAGTAGGTAGGTTCCTACTACCTATTGGTAAGTATCTAGGTATTATTTTTACATTTTATAGTCATAGTGTAAGTAAATACCTACTCCAATTAAAGATCAATTAGTCCTAAAATCACAAATTTAAATAGGTATAATCGTATAATACAAGCACGTTTCAGTAAAATAATTTGTTTGTTGCATGCTGATAGTAGGTAGGTACCTAAGTACTTATTTAAAACATTCCCAGGAGTGTGTTTAATCGTGCCGTGCTAGAATTTCATGTTTAATCCAATTTGTAGTTTGTACCCAAACAGGTAGGTATCAACTGTGGCGTCTGGCTGTGCAATAATTTGCCTTTCACAAAAGTGCACGAGGACCAGTCAACCTACAGCCTACTCAGAACTCACGATATGCGAAGGCAAGTTTATAGGGCAAGCTGCAAGTCCCCCGCCCTTCGCTTTCCCCCCGCGAGCTAAGCACGAGCGGGCCAGTCAGCTGCCGCGAGCTACGTTGGGAGGACATGTCGCTGTTCGTTTAAAATCCCCCTGCGCACCTCAGTTTACGTGCGCGATCTGTATCGCGATTTCAAAGGATACACATTTTTTTTTGTTATTATTTTTGTTCGGGCTACGACCAGGTGTAGTGTTCAGTGTGGTGAATTGTGCATTGTTTCTAAACGATCGTCGGTCCCCAGCCGGTTCTGTGCCGACTGCCGGCGGCCCTCAATCGCCAAGCTTTCTAAAAGATCTCAAGAGCGACGTTTATGACCGCATTGAGCCTTATGGACGGAGCTTTGTCCTAAATATTATTTTATTAACTTACCTGGTAAGTTATCTTATCAGTTGGTATCTGATATTTAGTTTTAACTAGTTACCTACTGTTATTAAGACTTTTATAGTATTAAGAATTTATAGTTAAGATATCAAACACTACCGCTATCGACATTGGTAGTGTACCATGTTGAATGTTACAAAAAGTTGCTTGCTTGAACAAAATCAATATTTTGCCACTCGAATACATTGCAACTGTATTAGGTACTTCTATCAATCTAAAAAGTGTAAAATTAATCAAACTTATGATTGACTACAATTTTTTTAATAATGATAGGCCGTAAAACTTTGCCAAACGATTTAGGTCTTTTTTATGATATTGGAAGGTAAACAAGCAGACGGATTTCCTGATGGTAAGAAATTCACGCCGCCTAGAGAAACCAAATGTAATAATAGTGCGTTGCCAATCTGAGGCAGGGATATTAGGCCTCGAGCAAAAGTAAGTTTACCGGCTAGCTTACCTTCCAAACCGGAACACGTCATGAAGTTATGGCGGCAGTGACGGTAAGCCTATGCTCTCTTTTTCCGGGCTGCTTGGCAGAAAGGCAGATGGTCTATTCTGCAAAGGAGCCCGGACCAACACGGGGAAAAAAATAAAAATATAAAAAATGAATGTGTTCGTACCTACTTACCTAAATTTTAAATTACTTCAGCTCATCATTTGTAACTTCTAGAATCTAGAATATTTATTAATGGGATTGTCACGAAGAAAGTTGATGTACGAATTTTCTGATGATAAGAAACAAGTATTCTTCACGTTGCCTATAGACAAGCAATGTGGTATTACTGAGTCTAAATGGTTAAGCTTTAACTTCAGGTCGGAATACCACAGTGGTGGCAGGAATATCAAAGGCGGTGGTACGTAGCAATACCAGAATACCTACCAGGTCAACAAAACAAACCAAGGAAAGCTTACTACCTACCTAGTCATAGTCAAGTTAATGACAAAAACCAAAGGTTTGTCCTATATTTTACAATGGAGCTCGGGTCCAACGTGGTCAACCTACTTTAAGTTTTATTACAAATCATTTTTGGTGTTAATGATATCCGTAGACGGTGGTCAGCATTTACCATCAAGTAAGCTACTTACTTGCGCATTGGAATTGAATTTTTTTGAAAAAAACGTGTCTTACTGTGTTTAAGATAGTACCTAGGTAGGTAGGTACATTTAGGTATCACATGACAATATTGATATACTTTTCCATTAGACCATCTGCTTTCCTGCCAGGCAGCTCGTAAAAAGCGAGCATAGGTTTACTGTTACTATCACCGTGACATCTGAGTGGGTAGGTTGTAGAGTTTCGCAGCGACTTGCCCGGATTGGTACCACCGCCTTATCTATTCCTGCCGCCGTAACATCAGTGTTTGCCGTTGACGTGTTCTGGTTCGGAGGATAAGGTAGCTGGTAAACTAATTTTGCGCGAGGCCTGACATCTTGACCTGAGGTTGACAACGCACAATTACCACCTTTGGTGTCTTTAGGCGGCGTGAGGTGTCTTTAGACGGCGTGATTTTCTTACCATCGGGAAATCCGTCAGCTTGTTCACCTTCTAATATCATAAATAAAATTGTCAATACTAAATCTGACGACTTGAAAGTAAGTCTATTCACCATAGGTAGGTATTTAGCATTCAAATTCACGTTTTATAAATGTAGATTATTAAATGATAACACGTAAAATGTATTCGAATATATGTATGAATTATGTATATATGTACCTATGTAATGTATATGGTGTATTAATATCTAGGTGCTTACATTAAAAAAAATCATGAAAATTTGTTAACTGAAAATACCTAAATACCTACTTACTTAGTATAAATATACCTATCTAAAATAGGAATAGACTTCTTCTATTGTTCCTCTTTTTTAGTATCTACCAATGCTTTTCCTCTTCTTCGCAATCTGAACTAAGATTATGTGCCTTTATTTGATGGTAGTAGCATCAACCCGTGATAGTTTAGACCAGGCGTGGGCAAATTCTTTTGACCGCGGGCCGGTAAATGAAAAAAAAATCTAGTGGCGGGCCAATAAATTAAAATTAATCTTGAGGCGGGCCGGTTCATTAAAACACCTAAAAATAGCAGTAAATATTACGATTATAAAACGTTGTATAAAGATAACGTAAGGCATTTTTTTTTATTTTAAATACTTTATTAAAATAAAATCTGTTTATGAAGTCTTAATATATGAAATACGCAATATACCTACTCGTACCTATATGTTTGAAGTATCGATTCAGTATCTTAATTGTTCAATTGTCAACAGTCTTTTAGCATTTGGACCATTAACTTTTTAAGGAGGCTTTTTTTTAAAATACTCTCGGCGGGCCGGATTATGACCTCTCACGGGCCGGATCCGGCCCGCGGGCCGTAATTTGTCCACCACTGGTTTAGACAATGCCTCAACATTTCACCAGGTTCTGGGCCATTCATTTCACTACAATTTAGTCCAATGTTTCTGGCCTCAGCTTTTGTAGATTACATGGTCTGTTTTAGTTGGCTAACTCTGAGTTTTCACTGGGAAATCCAATCTAAGCTTGCTTCAAGATATGGTTCACGTCTCTGTTCTAAATTTAAAACCAATAAATCATGTAACCTATGTGCTTATGGAATTGGTGTCAACAAGTAGTATTATTAAGTAAAAGTAACTAATTACCTACATAGGTAGTATACAAGTATAAAAATCGTGTAAAATATCAGACTCCGCTATCCACACTAGAAATACAAACCAGTTCATCACATTCACAAGTGGCTGACCCTGCAAATACAATTTGTGGAAATTGAGCCTAAATATTTTTCATGAATAATAATAAATAATAACGATATAATATTTTTCTTATTGGTTGAGTAATAAATCGCATAAAAAACATACAGTTAAATTAAAATCCTCCTCGTTTTGAAGTTGGTTAAAAATTATCTACCTAATTAGGCAGATAGAAGAAGTTAGTCTTTTTTCTTTAATGCTATTTTAAATTATATTTATGCAGACGTTAGATTGATTGAGTGTTATTAATATTAAACTAATTCTCAAAGTTAGTTTTGAAAAAGTATGGAATAACTTAATCCCCTAATAGGTATGAACCTTCTTTAAAAGCTTTGGGATAACTTTATTCCCTTTACGCAAACATCATCATTGTTTTAGCGTCAATCCCGGTTCCGCCTTCCTTTACTTTCTTCTCCACTATGTGCGGTCTTTGGCACTCTTAATGGCATGTCCGTTGGCACACATAACTTTAAAGGACTCTCTGAAAGAAAGGTTAGAGAAGAAGCCTAACAAAGAACTAATTATCATTTCCATATATTTGGAAATGATAATTAGTTCTTTGTTAGGACTAAACTTTCAGTAATAGTACATAGCTTCAGGAGCACAACACTCAAAAAAATTTAGGCACTATGTCTTCACATTTATGTTTTAGACAAGACGATTGACACAAACACACAAAAACTAAGTAAAATTTAAACCAAAATTTTTGTCTTTGCAGGTATGATAAACTTTTTTAATTAAGCAGTTAATTACATTCACAGATATTTTTGTATATAAATACTGATCAAAACAATTCAAAACACTTTTAATAAAAAATGGTGTTAGGGTATAAGATAGTGTAATACTGAAACATGAATTAAACTATATCTTCTAAATTGTCAAAATTACAACCACCCACAATAATGCGGCAACAAAACCTTAAGAAAGAGTAAATATTTTTATTCATTACGCGGAATATCATTCCAGCAAGGATACACATAGATTACATTTAGATACACATAGGTTGCTATATATGACACGGTGGAATAAGGGAGTATTTAAGCATTATCACCCAAACATACACTTTAAGTAGATAGGCATATAGGTACCTACATGTAACGATAATGTTTCAAACTAAGGAAATTTAGAATAATATAAATCATTATATCAGTCAGTTGTTTATAAGCAGAATCTTCTCAAAGGTGGTAACAGCAAGATCTAAGCTAAGCTTAAATAAAAGTTAGAAACTGGCCAGAAGTAAAAGAGAGTAGTTACCTCTTTTACTTGATAATGGTAGTATAGGATCTCTAATTATAAAACAAAAAAAACACCTATTGTGCCGCAAGAATATAAAATTTAATCTTATAAATAACAACTATTAAAGTAACCAAATGTATGAAACACCCTTGTTCTAAAAAGACCGACTCCTTAAGAAAACTGGCATAAGCAAAAAAATCGGACCAGCTTGACAGGTCCGATTTTTTGATTTTGGTTGATGACTCAACGACCATACATTCCAACATCAACGCACGCAGCAACGCAAACGTTAATTTATTGTGAACACTGAAATAATATTTTATTAACTAGCTGTCAGGGCGAACTTCGTTCCACCCGTTTAATTTGTATGGGGAAAAACTAAAGTATTGCTTACCCATTTCCCTTCCATTTTCCCGGTTTTTTTTCTTCATAAGAACCTTCTTCTGACAATAATTAACATAACAAAAAAATAATTAGCTAAATCGGTTCAGTCGTTCGGAAGTTATACGCATTTAGAAATTAATTTTATATTATAGAAGATATTTTACAAGAAAACTATTATTATATTATTTCTGATTGATATTTTTGTTAATTTTGACAAAGCGGTAACCCTAAAACTAAATATTAGACATGTCTTGCCAAAATCTTCCGATTGCGAAACTTTTACTGAAGTATGTATCCTATGCAATCATAAAAGTTAATGATATTTTTATGTGTATTATAACTCTTGATATGAGATGGGTAGGTATTCGGTGCTCGTATATCTATAATAATAAAATGTTTTTATGGAAGGCAGTAGGACGCTGGCAGATATCTTCTGATAAAATTTTCTATGTTTACGAAACTATGTAAGTGTATAGGTGGTACAGTTTCGCAGCGACTCGCTCGGATTGGTACCACCGCCTTACCTATTGCTGCCGCCATAACGTCATGACGTGTTCCGGTTCGGAGGGTAAGGTAGCCGGTAAACTTACTTATGCTCGGAGCCTAATATCCTAACCTCAGGTTGGTAATGCACCATTACCATCTTTGGTGTCTCTAGGCGGCGTGTATTTCTTACCATCAGGAAATCCGTCTGCTTGTTTGCCTTCCTATAACATAATAAAATATAAAAAATATATTAAGTATATATTGTAAGGGAACATTATTTTTTTTATGTACATATACAAATATTGTTCCTTGTACATTGGAGACATTTCAGAAAATTATATTAAGATGAGTGACGTCCCAAAACTACAGGAGTTTAAGAAAATAAAAAGTTGTATGTTTTTCTTTTTGAGTCACCTAAAATGAGTCGGGCAGGATCTTTAAATTCAGGAAGAAAGAAAATTATTTTTGCACAAGAAAAGCTACGTACAAAGGACTTTATCTGAGCAAAAGGTATTAAAGGCAGTATGTCAATGTTCCAAATTTTTCTTCTAAAATCTTTTAAATAATTGCTTTTGAAAACTCAAACATTGTTCAACGCAAGCAGACTTCTCTGGCATCTCTAAACTCCAAAGGCGTTTGTGCATTCAGTCGTATTCGATTACTGTCTGAGCAGTGAAAGAGTCGGATTTCAAGAATCCGAGAAAAATATATCACACTTTGTAAGCGGTTGAATTTTTCGGTCTAGCGGTTCAGTTGTTGGACTTGACTGTATGAGGTCCCGGGTTCGATTCCCGGGTCAAGCAACAAGAAGAAAGTGGGGTTTTTCCAATTTTCTAAAAAACAATGTTGCTCGGGATTGGATACTTGCCCTGTTTGCTATAGGCTTGCCACCTATCACATTGTGTGACTTAGTGTCTTCGGCTAGTCGTGGGTGCCCTGGTTGTGCCTCTGCCTACCTCTTTAGGGATATGGGCGTGAATATACTTTACTTTATGTACATTTTGACCTCAGGTCATTCTAATTGATCTCAGGTCGTTAGAAGTGTAACCTCTAGTAAGTAATAAACAGGATTATTTTGTAAGGACAGGCAAATTTAGGCAGGCATTTTAAACATAATTTTCAATTTGTAATATTTACTTTTATAAACATTCATTTAAAACAATCCGCAAATATGCTTCATTTTTTTGTCACGCTATGTCGTATCCAGTACGAGTCATGACGTCACCAGCCTGGGAATGCGACTGTGGTCGGTGGATTATAAATTGTTTTTTATAAATTAGTTTTTTCATAGTTCGAAATTGTTATCGATTCTGAAACTTTCCTCTAAAATAAAACGCCCTTTTTGAAATATCATAAACCTAATTGAGAAATGTCGTTGCCATAAGAGCTAAGAAGGGACATATTGACATGCCTATGTGTTACGTCATGTAACAAATCCTACTAGATATACTGAAGTCCTTTGAAATATTATAATGGACGAAAAATACTTATATTGTCCCCAACTACAAGTATATCAGAGACAACCATGATGACATGCAAAACCAAGACGAAATTTGTTTTCAGATTTTCTTTACTTATCAGTAATGCCTAAGACTTTTAAAAAGAAGGAACGGAGATTGATTGAGGTAGAAAATTCTATTCAGTATTTATGAATGGTAAAATGATTGAAGTGAAAAATATGAACCAAATTAATGCAATCCCGAAATTGGCGCCCTGTGAGATTTAAATTGGATTTTCCGAATAGCTACATGCGAAAAGGCTCCGAATTCCGGACAAACGCTAAAGTTTGGAACAGAGGCAAAGGCACTGATTGTAGTCCAGATATTTGAGTAACTTGGACCCAGGGGCCGAGACAAGCTTCCTCAAGAGCCCACCGAATTTAATCATAACATGTACTTGTTACTAACAGAATAGTTTCCGCAACAAAGTTTAACTCTTTGGGGTCCTGACTACCCTTAGAATGTTATGCGAAATTTGAATGAAGTTTAAATTCAATTTGAAATTTTTTTCATTCTTTTCTCTGCGTCTAAGTTGTAGTAACTAAGTGTTATGTTTTTACTGTCTCTGTATTTTATGTTCGTATGCAAAATCCTTTATTAACACATTTATTTTAATTACCAGCAAATATTACATTTCACGATCAGATCAATCGGATATTATCCGAGGGTGGTGTCAAGAGTCTCAGAAACCGGCTTGTTTGTATGAAAAGGGCAATGAATGTGAAGGAAGCAAGACAGGTTTGTCAGGATCGTGACATCTAGTACTCGATACTCTCTGCCTACCCCCTAAGAGACTTGGCGTGAAGATATGTATGTACCAGCAAATATTTACGTAATTCATTTTATTACCATTTTTTGTAGAGTATTTTTAAACACGTACCGGGGACAGAAAAATGAAAAATCGTTAGTGAGATGCAATAAAATTGTTTAGTCATTATCATCGTGTTCGTCAGCATATCCTATTAATATTATAAATGCGAAAGTTTGTATGTATGGATGTATGGATGTTTGTCACTCTTTCACGCAAAAACTACAAAGCCGATTACGATGAAATTTGGTATGTAGGTAGCTGAAGACCCAGAATAACATATAGGCTACTTTTTATCCCGGAGTTCCCGCGAGATTGGGACTTACGCCGGTGAAACCGCGGGGCGCAGCTAGTTTAATTATATTACTAAAGCCATACTTCTGTTGTAGTTCTATTTTTATATTTAATGATTTCGTCATTGCACGTTTGAATCATGAAAATAGTCCAATGAAAGAGGAACGATATAAAATAATAATAAAGTGTGTACTATAGTGAAAAAGCAAACGGCTCTTTTTTACCACTAGCAATAAATAATCGACGATTGTTTCTTACCACTAGTAAGAAATAACCGTCGCCTGTAGATGAAATACAAGGTGTGTAGGGAGATTTTACTTGTGTATATGGCCGGGATCTGAGTACAAGTCACGCAACTGGCAAGGATACTGATCACCATGTACTGGACGTGACAATAGAGAGTAGAGGGGTATGGTCGCACTAATAGAAATGATAGTACGTAGTACTTACTCCAGCGATCTGATCCATAGTACCCTAGTAAATAAGTGCACTAGTGTACATATAAATCCAGTAACTTGAAAAAACTGGAATCACTGGATTACTACTAGCGGGCGATGGGGTCGTCGCACCTTATGATCGAATAACGATAATTCATAAAACAAACTGACAGAATTGATCCTCTACAGCCGTCTTATAAAACATGGACTAAAGTACTCCAAGGCTCAACCTGATATTACACTGTTATATCAGGTTGAGTGTACTTCTTTATTACTGTGTGACACAGACTATAACTGCAACTAATCTTTAATTTTAGTTTAGTTTTGTTTAATAAGAGAGTAGATGTATAGTGTCAAGGCTATTGGTGTTATTGACTTACTAGTAAAAATACTTTTTACGAACTTGATAAAAAAATGTCAAAGCGCAATCATATTTCGCTTTTTGTAGAATATATAGTTTTCTATCGCTTGTACTGGATAAAAACCCACGCAGTTGTAAGATGAGTTTTTTATGATGTTGTTGAGCATAAAGTTTTGTTAAGGAAAGGGGCAGGATGAGTGAGGAGCAGGTAGCGAGACCCTGCCGTTATTTAATAATACACATGCTCCTTTCAATGGGTCTATACTCAGACCTTTGTAGTGTTTTTGTATCGCCAGAAGTATTGTGTTGAGAAATTGTTTGTACTCAACGATGACATATTTTTATAGTATCTGTAGAAAGGCGCAGCTAAACAGATTCATTGATGGAAAGAAAGAAATAAATATATCTGGACAAGTTATAAAATTGAATCTAACCCAAAAGTAAGCAAATTATATGCTTGTGTTATGGGTGCTAGTCAACGATACCAATACACAGATTTATTTAAATAAATACCACAATAAATTTAATAAACACTCAGACCCGGAAATGCAGACATCTAAATGTTGATCACACAAATGAAATGAAATCGAAACCGACCGTCGCTGTTTACCGGTGTAATAAGGCGTATACGCTAGCCACTTGACCAACGAGGCGGTCAAAATAACATCTGCGTCATCTATAAACACCAAAGAGTACACATCAACACATCATCAATAAACTTGGTTTTGTTTATGAATGTCCGAGGACGGTGATGGTATAACCTTAATCAGGTAACTAACCTTTAAAGCCGCCGCAATAATTATATTTGACCACTGGATTGGTGGTATGTTTGCGTGATCTATAGAGCTACTCTTGAATCTCGATTTCATTCAAATTGGGAATTGTAATCGGATTTGTCGTGTTAAGTACTCTTGATATCTATCAAATCTTGATATATATCTATACAAGCGAATTAGTAACATTTAGTTAAAAATAAACAAAGTCTGTGGTGTAACTCGTCGACAGCACTCGCAACAGTGATATACGAGAAGGAGTGGGATTGAAGGAACGTGTTGGTCTTAAAATGATAAAAGCATGCTATGCTGGCTCGGTCGTATGTAGAGAGTGAAACATGAAAGATTGACAAAACAGAATAGGTAAAAGTAGATAAAAAAAAGCTCATAAATTAAAAACTGGGCATACCTGACTCCATTTTCTATGGGACCAATTTGAAACTATTCCGCATTAAACAAAAAAAGAATTGCATAAGTCGGTTCAGAAACCTCGGAGATATCGGTGTACATACTCGTTTTTTAAACTCGGTTAGTATAGAGGATTACACTAAGTTGAAAAAGGTCTTTTTTAAAGTTATATGGTTAATGTAGGTTTATTCTTTAATTTGCTATTCTCATTTTAAATATTATGTTATGTATATCTGAATTGGTGATTGATTAAATCACAGATAAAACAAAAGAATAATTATTTCGTAATTATGACTTGCTTGACAACGAAAAATGCTGTAATTTCATCGAAACGCTAATTTTCCCTTTTGTTGTTTTACGTTCGATGTTCTTTTAAACTTTAAGCTGTTGTGCTAGGGTTACTGCCTCGTGTGATCGATAGTGTACAAAAACATGAAAAAATTGCTGATATTTAACTCTTGTCGGAGAAACACACACACAGACACGTCAAATTTATAACACCCCTCGTTCTAAGTTTGACGGGATTGTGTTTGTGTGGGTGTCTGTCTGTCTGTGGCGTCAAAACTTTTGAACTAAAGTACCAATTTCGAAGCGGATTTTATTTTTAAAAGCTGACATAATCAAGGTAGTTTTTAGCTATATTAGTAGTTCCTTGAATAGTAGGTTTAGTCAGAAGTAGTTAAAGTTTTAAGATTATTGTTATCTGCAAAAGATTTTATGGGCCTATGTATACAGTTCTACAATAAACTTCCCAATTATATGAAACTTCCAATTAATAAATTTAAAAAAATGTGTTAAATGTAAATTAAATCAAAAAGGTTATTGCTTAATATTTAGCAAATTAGACTGCTTGGGATTAATTGCTTCTCAAGCCAATCTCTTTTAATATAAAATGTATAATTTCATTAATTATTGTAAATATATTTCAAAATAAGAATAAAAAAGCCCGCTGAGTTTCTTGCCAGATCTTCAGTTGCGGCCGCGTTTTGATCCGGTGGTTGATTTATTATTATATAGACCCGTCACAAGTGCCTCTTGTAGGTTTATGTGAAATAAAGATGGTTTATTATTATTGTTATGAATTTTTATATACTTAGATGTATTTTTTCCTATTATCAACGATTTTTGATTTCATGCCGTGGTAACCCTATTCCAGGCGGTGCACTGTGTATGGTTGGTAGTGCACTCGATCGTCGGTCCACCCCTCTTACTATAAATACTTCAGCACCCCGGCAACTCTCACGTTACCAACTTAACGACTGTACAAATATTATGGAACTTCAATTATCGTTGTTCAATGTTTGCTTTATTTTGCGGCCCTCATGTCATTTCATACTTATTATTAGCCAAAGGCTACACACACAC
>NJDD01001972.1:70024-94330 GCA_002245505.1 Calephelis nemesis | reverse complement strand
TTTTTATCTATCTTTAGTTTCAAAGCCCAGATGATGCTGTAAAAAATGAAACCGGTTGGCTGAAGAGTAGCGTAAAGTGTTGAATAAAGTGTATAGTGAATGAGTACAAGTGTTTTACTACAAGTGAAAAGTGTGTATACAAGTACACAGAGTCCCAGTGTCAGACTTGACTTCATGAGTTTTGATCTTGAGTTCGATCTCGATATATATATTATGAATGTATAATGTATATACTAAAATTTGCTATATATACTGGAAGTTACCAGCTACGTCCGCGTTTAAAAGTTGTTGTCTCTCAGTGGTAACCCATTTAGATTTAGGGATAAACAAAAAAGGTGTGTGTGTGCGATTTACACACGATAAAAGTGAAACTCTCGATTCGATCCGATCAATGTCGATCAATCTCTATCCATCTCTATCAATCTCGATCAATCTCGATCAATATCTATTAATCTCGAATAATCTCTCTATCAATGTATATCAATCTCGATCAATGTATATCAATCTCAATAAATGTACATTAATCTCGATCAGTGTCTATCAGTGTCTATCAATCTCGGTCAATGTATATTAATATCTATCAATCTAGATCAATGTACAAATCAATCTCGATCAGTGACTATCAGTGTTTATCAATCTCTATCCCTCTCTATCTCTGTCAGTCTCTTTCTATAAGAGACATAGAAAGAAACGTGCAACAAACAAACAAACATTACATCTCTAAAATAAAGTTAATCGACAAAAGAATCAGATGTGTATCTCTTACCCGTCGTTTTTGCGTTGCATCCGGTTTGAAATCACAATGATTCTAAAGAAGTTTCACTTCAAAAGTAGCCTACCGAAGTCTTCGAACAACTTTAAAAAAAATATGAAACAACACGGCAACATTACGTGTTGAAAGAAGAAGAAATAAACCGATACCTCCCACGTAAGTTGTTGGAACCCAAAATTAAAAAAGTTATATTTTAGAACAGAGCATGTTAAATATCTTTACAATGTTGTAGTTCATTTAATTGCACATGGCAATGAACCTATTTCTATATTTTTGAAGTGAAACTTCTTTATCGGGGTTACAAAAAAATTTAGTGTAACATTTTTTCGTTACGCGTCACACGTTTCCGTTACGCGCCATCTTTGTTCTTATTCCTATCACGCGTTATTCGAAGCATACTTTCATTGGCAATAAACTTTATTTAACCATTTTTTGTGAAGTTGCATATAGTAAATTATTTTTTGAAAAATAACGTCATAAAGAAGTTTCACTTCTTCACTTCTTACGAGTGTACGCTAGTACACGCACACATTTTTTTTTGTTTAAAATGTACTAAAATTAAAAGTATCTTAACGCCCATATCCCAGGCGTAGGCAGGGTCACAACCAGGGCACCCACGACTAGCCGAAGACACCAAGTCCACTAGAATGTACTACATAGTGCAAATCATCAGTTTTCTGTAAATTTGTTCGAAATTTGGTACTTCACAACTTACGCGGAAACACACCTTATTTACAATAATAAAAATATTTTGCACTTCAGCTAAAAGCCATGCTTTGAAATCCTTACCGCCTCATAGAGATTAAGAAATAATATATTTATAGGTATAGTATTAAAAACCAGCTTCCACCAGCGGCTTTACCCGAGTATCAATTTTATTTTTATGTATTGTACTCTATCTGTTATATTTATATATATAATATAAACTATATTCCTGTAAAGTTTCATCTAATTCCGTTTTGCAGTTAAGAGTTACAAACATTCTCTTCATTTTCTCACAAACTTATAAATTTATGTTACAGTATTGTTACAGTATATTCGTATGAATAAAAAAAGGATCATAAATTTTATGAGAAAGAGCATCCTCAGTTAACTTCGGTCATGTGGAAAGAATGACATAGGTCTATGGCTTTAGTTATCTGGGAGACTTAGATGGTTTTTGTCCGAATGTGGTGTTAAGTCTCCGAGGCCGTCATGTTTGTATGAAAAAAGTAAAGAAAAATCTAGGCAGGTCTTAAATCTCTCTGACAACATTTTAATTAACTTGGCGTTAAGATATTTCTATATATGTATATATTTGATCAATTATAAAACTGTTATTGGTGTTGTTGTCATGAATTATAATGGATTATTATTTTAAAGGAGTGGCAGATTTGAATAGATGTACATAATTGAATGAAAAATTATGCGACTAGTCGTAAATAGAGCTTGCAGTAATTGTTCAGCGATCAACTAAATAATAGGTCACAATGAACGCGTATGTGGTCCGCTTCTATTGTTTTATACTGGCTTACCGGTAATTAGGAAGTTAGCTTTCAATCAGAAAATATCGCACCAGCCTTTGTTCAAAAGTCACATCTAATAGAGAGGATTTTCATTGTATTTCTATTGAATTTCTGAAGCAGTTGGCAAAAAATTTTATATTTTTTATCAGACAAGATAGTGCACAAGCAGACTACTCTTATGATGACATAATGTACCTAAAAATATAATAGATATTGTTATGTAGCTAATGTCTTGTGGCCTAGATGTAATTGTGAAAGTTTTGCACCTAACCTACCCTTCAAGAAAAAAACGTACTTATTCCCTCAAGGTGGGCAACGCATTTGTGACACTCCTGGTGTTGCGGATGCCCGTGGGCGGCGGTGATCACTTTCTATCAGGTGACCCACTTGCTCGTTTGCCTCCTCTTGTATAAAAAAACCTGCCCTCAAGAAAATGACACCATCATTTTCACTATCAATGACATTATCGGCAGCCTTCAGGACTAGGTGGATTCCTACCCGAACGAGTTGCAGCAGGCTTCTCTACTTCCAGGAGTCGTTTTGTTAATGAATCAAGCAAAGAGTTAGAATAAAAATTTACTTCGAAACGTGTACGGTTTTTTGATTAAATACAAACATTGTATTTCATAGCATAAGATCAACAAGTCATTTACAAAATGTCCTCCAAAAAAAGTTTCAGGGTATTGTATTGTCATAATGGCTCTGTATGTTATTTATTATGTTGTCTTGTCGCAAACTTTAGGTAAATATAGACGAACAACTTATTCCAAGTAACATTTTTTTATTGTATTTAAGTGTTGTCTTAAAAAAATGTCCTAAGAAAGTCTCCGTTTTTTTTTCTCTATTCTTCGAAGCTTAAGCAAATATGCACTACCTATTTGTATGACTGGTAATGACCTATTAAACCTAGTTTCATACGAGTGACCTGACAGAAAGTTACATCACTACTTTCCTAGTATAAAACAAAGTCCTTTCTCTGTCTCTATGTCCCTTTGTATGCTTACATCCAAAACTACGCAACTGATTTTGATGCGGTTTTTTTAAATAGATAAAGTGACTAAAGAGGAAGGTTTACATATGTCATAACCGCGCGAAGCCGGGGTGGGCCGCTAGTGTACTGTAATGCGACACAGGAGACATGGCTTACAATGGTGCTGAATCTTCTGGGCACAAACTGAACCTATATCAGATGCATGCTATCTTTTTCAAATGAAAGGAATGTATAATAGTTTTTATCCCGAAAAATGTTTCGTTGGGACCATTAAACACGCGGGAAACGTTGCGGGCAACACATAGTACATTTATAAATACATGTGCGATTGACATGTATAACGTGTAATTAAATTTTTAATGTGCACCTTTAATGGATCTCCTTAAGTTAAGTAAGTGTTGGACTTGACTGCATGAGGTCCCGGATTCGATTCCAAGATCGGGCAACAAAAAGAAAATTTGGTTATGCTAATTTTCTAATAAAAAAATTTTTTTGTTAGTTGCTCGGGATTGGATATGTGCCCGGTTGGCGACAGGCTTGCCACCTATCACATTGTGGGACTTGTGGGACTCGGCTAGTCGCGGGTGCCCTGGTCGTGCCTCTGCCTGCCTCTTCGGGGATATGGGCGTGAAGATACTTATTTCTTTTATTTGATGACTTTTACAGAATCTTTACTATTAGCGTAACCCAGTTTGAGAATCGAACATGTTTGTCTCTCAACTGACGTTATTTCAATGAAATTAAAAGCACGACTAAAATAAACATTGCAAAAGAACGTCCCTGAATTAAGTACGGAAAGCTTTTTCAATTAATTATTGCGTGTTCTGAAAACCTTTCCGACCGCGTAAAAAGGATTTTAATTCACTTAATTCGTTTTATCACGTCTATTGTCGGATGATTTCGTTGTATCACTCCTGTCACATTCGCTGCTTGTCATACCGTCCCCGTCTAATATCTGTTTGTCCGAAAATGCTTACAGTATTACTTTTTAGACTCAGCGTTTTAACTTTGAATCGTGTTTAATCAGTGAACGTAAAAATAACATTTTATCTATTGACGCAACAAAACAAAAAAGAAAAAACAACTGAAAAAAGTTTTAATATGACAGCACAGTTTCCATCTGAAAAAAGTTCCGATCCGAATGAACAATACCCATCAACAAAATGATCCGCCATTTGTTGTATTTCTCTGCATCGTTGACTAACACCCATAACACAAGCATATAATTTGCTTACTTTGGGCTGTGCTTTGTGGTTAGATACAATTTGTGTTACTTGTCCAGAGATATTTATTTATATTTATTTACCGATTTTATGCAAAAAAAAAAAAAAAAAATTTACCGATTTTATGCAAACTTCACATAAACCATCTACTAAATAGTCCGAACAAAGCCTAAACATTTGGTTTGGATAGGTGAGTCCTTTCTTTAGTTATAATATTGCAACGAAAAATGGCATTGATATATATATACATACATATATATATATATAGACTTCGTGCAGTTGTCACGAGGAACTTCGTACCGCCGGCTGCCCTCTTCGTGCCATGTTGATTTTTATGTTAAACTAGCGGCCCGGCCCCGGCTTCGCACGGTTATGAAATATACATATAAGTCTTCCTCTTCCATCACTTCATATTTAAAAAAACCGCATGAAAATCCGTTGCGTAGTTTTAAAGATTTAAGCTATTTGAAATGAAAGTCACCATATAGTATTAAAGATTTATACTATCACTTTTTTATGGTTATTCTTCTATTTGGTGTTATGACAATATCGGTACATAATGTAAAACACACATAAAACTTGTAGATATTTTTTAATGTAGCTATTAAACTAGATTGTCTTATGAAAATTTTGTTAATTGAAAAATGTAAGCCATTAAAACTATCTTAGTTAGCGAGGTTACCCTGGAGTTAACCTGTCCTTTGTATCTCAGTATACCTTGAATACCGTGTTGCCCTAGAGCGCTAATGCCTTACTTAGGCAAACTTAGTGTATACATTTATTACAGGGTTGGGGAAATTCTTTTGACCGCGGGCCGGTAAATTAAAAAAATCTAGTGGCGGGCCAGTAAATTGTAATTTTTTTTGAGGCGGGCCGGTTTATTAAAACACCTAAAAATAGCAGTAAATATTACGATTATAAAACGTTGTATAAAGATAACATAAGGCATTTTTTTACTATACAATCTTTAATTAAAATAAGATGTTATGAAGTCTTAACATATTTATATGTTTGGAGTATCGATTTAGTATCTTAATTGTTCAAATTTCAATAGTCTTTTCACATTTCCACCATTTTTTTTAAGGAAGTTCATGTTTTTTCAAAAAAAAGCCCTCGGCGGGCTGGATTAAAACCTCTTAAGGGCCGGTAATTTGCTCACCACTGATTTATTACCATAATGATATGTTTTATGAGCAATGTCCATAAGTTTTTTCACAGACGCGTATATTGTGAAAGTTTTAAAACAGAGTATCTATGTAAAGTTGGTAACACTCTCAGTACTTTTTTAAAGATAAAATTTTGCTTCGTAAGCGCTCAACATGCGTGTAATGTGCGTTCATTTACTTTTATAACCTTTCCTAAAAGTTCTTATAGCCTATTTTTAACGTTTAATAAAAAATGTGTCAACTTGGAAATTGACAAACATTTGATGAATGTTTTTGAGTTAGATACACATGATAATGCATGTTTTGGTTTTATCAAACGACAAAGTAGTTATTGACATTAAAACCAAATTTTGCAGTTTTACCGCTCTCAAATCATTACATAGTATAAAACAAAGTCGCTTCCTCTGTCCCAATGTCCCTCTGTATGCTTAAATCTTTAAAACTACGCAACGGGTTTTGATGCGGTTTTTTTAAATAGATAAGTGATTAAAGAGGAAGAATTATTTGCATATTTCATAAACGTGCGAAGCCGGGGAGGGCCGCTAGTTAAATTATAAAATGATTCTAACTAGTAGCAGTGAATTATTTCTACAAAAATGGATAATTTAAAATCCATACCAAAGCAGCGGCTGACATCTGTTACGATAACTAAACCTTACTAAAATAATCACTTAATCTTTAGGGATTTCTCACAACACGCAAGCAAGCACGAAAACAGCCCGACTGCGGTTTAATAAAAGTAATAATAAATTAACGTACACGATAGGGTTTGTTGAGTTATTTTTATGGCGCTCGTATAAGCCGGCTCTGCTTAATTACTGTAATAATTAATTCATTAGGCGGCACTGTAAATCCGGCGCTCACCGCCGGGGTCGCGTGCTTGTGCTCCGCTCTATGTGATAATATGTACAATGGTACATTGGAGTTCCTAGGAATTCTACTTCAAATAAAGTAGCTTTTAATGAATTACATAACATTTACGATACTGTATCCCGAGAATAAGTCCTCGCTAGGATTTACTTTACTACAACATTAGCGTTTTGAAGATTCAAAAGGTATAGATTTATTTAATATATCTAATTTAGGAAATATATATGAATACTAGCTGACCCAGCAAACTTCGTATCGCTTGCCATTAATGCTTCGACAGTAGCGCAGTCTGTCGGATCCGATATGAACATTTCAAAATCAACGACTTATTATTAAAAAAATAATTAAAAAACATTATCCAGACCAAATTGTCAATCTAAACCATTCTCGAATTCCCTTGAACACGCACAAAAACTTTCATCAACATCGGTCCAGCCGTCTAGAAGGAGTTCAGTGACATACACACTCACAGAAGAATTATATATATATATACATATATATATATATAAATGTTACAAACTAGCCACAGGATAGCGACGTCCCTAGTCCCTATATTATACATACATTTATGGTAAGGTTTGGTACACGATTGTCTCTTACCATTGTACTTGTGCGTTGTCTCAAATAATTCGCCCCTGTGGTCTTGTGTTAGTGTTTGTGTTACATGAAGTTCATGGTTCGATTCCGGCCAGTGTTATTGTAATTTATTATAATACGAAAGGGTTTAGGGACAATAACACTACAACGCACACACATTTTTTTAACAACTGTTTTATGTAATTATATACAATTAAATAGAGGCATAATTATTGTAATTATTTTTGATTGTACCAAGCGGTATTTTCAAGCTGTAGTTCATTATAACAGGTAAATGCATCCGCCATATTGTGGTGAAATGCATCACGTTGTGGTCTTGATGCTGTCGCCATTGACCTCGTGCGTGTCATACAAACACACATTTGTTATTGATATGATCTTTGAGATTTATACATCTCATACATATCATTATTTTTATGTACCCAGTTTATATATTTTTTATTTATGCTTAAGTTGCTGTTAACAATTAAGAAATTATATTTTTGTGAGAGGCTTATTTTTACAAGGATTTATTTAACTTGCACGTATATATGGGTGGAACCTTGCATTTAGTTAAATACACTTCTCGGTTGTGGTAGAGCTAAAATTTTGCATGCATGTGTTAATAGAATGACATTGCAAAATTATTGTGACGTGAAGCTGACCTGATCATGGAACTACATGGTGGCCATGAACTCCTTTGCAATATTATCCTACCGTGTTATGGCAAATTTATGCAATATTTTTTCCTCCCGTGTTGGTCCAGGCTCCTTTGCAGAATAGACCATCTGCCTTCCTTGCCAGGCAGCTCGTAAAAGGCGACCGTCACTAGCGTCACTAACACCGTGACATCTGACTATGTGGTAGAGTTTCGCAGCGACTCGCCCGGATTGGTACAACCGCAGGAATAGGTAAGGACCTATTCCTGCCGCCATAACGTCATGACATGTTCCGGTTCGGAGGGTAAGGTAGCCGGAAAACTTACTTTTGCTCGAGGCCTAACATCCCGACCTCAGGTTGGCAACGCACCATTGCCGCCTTTGGTGTCTCTAGGCGGCGTGAATTTCTTACCATCAGGAAATCCGTCTGCTTGTTTGCCTTCCTATATCATAAAAAAAATAAGTATAACTCAAAAATCACTAGTCAAATCACAATAAAGTTTATATGGGACAACCTTTAAAAAAATATGAAAATAGGTGAGCTGAGTAACCGTGTAATCCTATTAATATTACAAATGCGAAAGTTTGTATGCATGGATGTATGGATGTTTGTTACTCTTTCACGCAAAAACTACAAAGCCGATTACGATGAAATTTGGTATGTAGGTAGCTGAAGACCCAGAATAAAATATAGGCTACTTTTTATCCCGGAGTTCCCTCGGGATTGGGACTTACGCGGGTGAAACAGCGGGGCGCAGCTAGTGAAATATAAAAAAAAATTATTATCTTCAACTTTTGGAAAAAGACATAAATGATGTGAACGGTGAGTTGAGAAACTTAAATAATAGAAAGGCATCTTTAGTAATTTCATTCAGTTATAGAGTAACCCTTGCCTTTATGTCCTTCCCTTAATTATGTCCTACCACAATCTTACCATATTGGTTTGTATCGCCTCTGTAAAATACAGGCAAGCAAAGGCTGAATTTACCATTTCTAACAAGACTGGCGATATGGTAGCGTCAAGCGTGACGTGATACAACTTATCCTACCGCCTTACCTTACCCCGCTGCCATAATGCCAATATCAAGTTCCGGTCCGGATAGTAGGGTAACAGGTATACTAGCACAATTGGCTTAACATCAAGAATAGGTACAGGTATATGGCGTCTCCATCGCACGTTGTCTTACGATCAGGAAAGCCGTGTACTTGTTCGCACTTTCTTTGACTACCGACATAGAAAAGTTTAAATTTACTCTAGACGCCCGTCGACATCGTACGCCTACGCCTATAAATATTGAATACTAGCAGTTTTTACAAAGTTTTTAAACAAAGCCAATGTCACTCAGGGATAATGTAGCATTCCCCGTGTTGGTCCGGGCTCCTTTGTAGAATAGACCATCTGTCTTCCTTGCCAGGCAGATCGTAAAAGGCGAGCGCGGGATCACCGTGACATCCGACTAGGTGGTAGAGTTTGGCAGCGACTCGCCCGGATTGGTACCACCGCCTTACCTATTCCTGCCGCCATAACGTCATGACGTGTTCCGGTTTGTAGGGTAAGGTAGCCGGTAAACTTACTTTTGCTCGAGGCCTAACATCCTGACCTCAGGTTGGCAACGCACCATTACCATATTTGGTGTCTCTAGGCGGCGTGAATTTCTTACCATCAGGAAATTCACGCCGCTTTTGTTTGCTTTCCTATAACATAAAAAAAAATTCTAAAGGTGACAGAATTTTTGAAATCGGTCCTGTAGTTTCGGAGCCTATTTATTTCAAACAAACAAAAATCAAATCTATAGTAGTATTTATAATATTAGTATAGATCTAATCCTGAGAAACAATAATCCGAGGATTTATACAACATCGGCTTAGCCTGACTCAAGTGTAAAGTGTTAACATAATTCTCATCTTATATTCACAATTTTTTACCTAAAGTAAACATTATCTAAATTAGTACGTTGTGAAACTAAGACACCTCAATATTTATGTAATTGCTAAATACTGATTTTAGAGATTACATTATTAAGGTTAATAAAAATGTATTTTAATGATTTTTAGAGTATTATACATAATAATACATTTGAAAATTTATTTAATTTCTTCAAATCGTTTAATTAAAACCACATCTCTACCTTTAAAGTATATAATATTTCCAAATCAGTTTATGAATAAAATATGAGAAAAATACTACAACTAGCGGCCCGCCCCGGCTTCGCACAGGTGTAAAATATAGATGTAAGGAGGAATCTTTCAACAATTTATCTATTAAATAGAACCGCATCAAAATCCGTTGCGTTTGAAAGATTTAAGCATACAAAGGGACATAGAGACAGAGAACGCGGCTTTGTTTTATAATATGTTGTGAAGCCGACGAACCTTCTCGATTTGAGAACCTTCTCGTTTTTGTAAACGGGTAATATTAATAACCTATCTAAGATAAGAGATAGGGCTACTTTAGATCAGTAACAATATGTTAGCAACAAACCTCTATTAGACCAATCTCTATCGGTAGATATGTTAGTAATAATGGCCGTAAGTATTTATCTCAATATGTCTGTATGAAATACACAAATAGAACTAAGAAAAAAGAATAGCGAACAGCGACAAAAGACTAGACTTTTACATAGAAATACTTAAGTACCTACTACACAGTATAAATTTGATGAACATCCAGGAGCCCGGACCAACATGACTACAAGAGCTACTCATCCCATTGATTTGGATAGCTTATTTTCCCATAAAACAGGTACCACATTTATCAGTATGAAGAGCGACATTAATTACAAATCTAGATCCATGCCCACGACTGGAAATCGTGCTGTCTGTGTGTCGTGCACATGCGGTTTATGTGTGGTGAAAGTCTGTATTAGTATTGAGAACTAGCCGACACGGCGAACGTTGTATCGTTTGACATTCAAACTTAAACTGAAAATCTATTTATTCACATGAATCTATACAAAGATTCTTGTGACGCGTCTATATAACTATTCGCTAATAATTGGTTAACATTATACATTAGGTACATTACGTTAACAGCTACTAATAGATTGCATGAGTTAAAGCATCGTTTTTCCTATTTTTCTTTTCACGAAAACTTTCATCTAAAACTAAGCAACAACAAAAAAAGGATTAGCAAAATTGGTCCGTTCCTTAAGGCGTGATGGGACGAACACACGAAACGGGGATTCATACATTGATATGTAGGTAATCCGCTATTACATGTTTAAAACAGAAAACCAAGCAAATTACGTATCAGATTTACGTAAATTTAGAGGAAGAGAGAGTAACGGCCAATATTAATAATCAATCCTAATCCAAAACTTGCTGTCCAAGATTGATATTTTGATCCATTTTTATGTTATCGCTTGCCAATAACATATCTGTGGACAGGATAAATATGACAATTAGGTATAGGATAGGCCGGCGGATACGCAGTTATCTCGATTACTTGAAATCCATCGTTAGACAAACATTGTTAACATTGGCCGTAAGTGATATCCTTTTAATTAACTATCCGATCGAACTTCATATCGTCCATAATTTTAAGGCCTAAGTCAAAAAACAAATTCGGTCCAGCAGTTCTTATTACAGCTGTTGACCGGATCCGTTTTCTATCTGTAGGATGTTTAACAAGTTATTCTAAATCATAAACTTATCCATGTAAAATTATTAAAATTACCAACAATATTTAACCTTTAAAAACTATAGCATGAATACAACTAATGTGACGTTCAAACTTAAAGGAATCTTTACTACGAATGGACTTACCGACAAAGATTTGACACGATAGATGTTTCTGATATACATATCATCGTATTACGATCTACTATCCTAGTTTACATGTTCAAGTCTGGCTTCTAACCTACCCTTCTGTTAATAAACTGAACTACCGGCGGCGATATTTAGATACAACTTAGGAACCTTCAAGAAGAAGCTAGTCTACGGGGGAGTCCCCTTCGTGTTGGGCGGTGTCCTCTGCATACCTTCCTACAAGGGACTCGTAAGAGGTAGTATAGTTTGAATAGGTTATTACCAACGGGACCGCGGTAGTAGAGTTCTGTGAAGCAACTTGCCCAACTTACCTATTCATGCCGCCGTAATGACATTGTGAGATTCCAGTTTGGAGGGTAGGGTAGTCGGTAGTCTCACACAATAGCCCTAATATCCCGGACACAGGACAGCGATGAAACTATAACATCTATGGTGTTTAGGCGATTATCTCTAATCATCAGGACAGCCGTGTGTTTAATAATAGCCAATTTCATGACATAAAAAAATACTCATTTCCTAAAGATCGGCAACTAAATGGTGATTACTGATTGATATCTACTTCTGGTGATGTGTAGGTATGGTATAATTGCGTCGAAGATAAGCTGACCTACTTGCACGTTTGCCTGTTCTATAAAAAAAAATAAAGATTCAGACGCATGCGTCAAATATTATTAAAGTGATTCCCACCAGCCGGGCACGGATATTAAATTTTTACGTCAGTTTTTAAGCGCTTAGAATTTGAATATGAGTCAGTTCTCTGTTAATGATGGATAAAGTTTTTATCAGCGGTTACGTGAGCACAGGCGCTAATGTGGAGCTTGAGACCTTATTTGAAAAGACATCATTGCATATCACCTTTATCTTATCTGTACTCTTTTGTTGATGCTCAAAGATGTGTTAGTTCCATGTTGCATCATCGGCATCTGGGCTAGTGCTGTCCAAAAGCAGTGTTATATCTTATTTCTGATGGTTATTTCCTATATTTAAGAAACGGGTCGTTTTGCTTACGAATGGTAGTTTTCGTTATTCGTTATCGATTTTTACTCGAAACATTTTGAGTAACTGTGAGCAACGTTTCGTAAGCTACGAAGCGTTGATCATAACGATCAACGATTCAACGATCAACCATTGGGTTATTCGTTGATTATATGATTATATTCGTTCGTTGATTATAGGACCCGAGCTTCATGCATCTAATCGTCTATTGTTTTTGACCACATGAGGTTTGGCTTCCCGGTTGACTACTATCACCTAGGGTCACCCTCACCTAGGAAATTCATAGGCTAGGGTTTTGGAAGGACTTAAGCGATATTTCATATTGAAAAATACAAAAATTAATTATCCTAGTGTAAAAAACCTACTTGTAACAACTATTTCCGTCACGTCAGCTTTAAAAAAACCGAATCGAAATCGATCCATCCGTTTGAAAGTTACGAAATTATAGCTAGACGCTATAGACTCATATGTATATCACCCCTCTTTTGTCGCCGGGGTTAAGTAAAAATTTTGCAATTTTTTCAATATTCGGCGGCAGTGTTTTAAGAAATCATGATTTGTGCGTTTTGGAACCAAGGCTGAACAGCATGTTTTTTGGTTTAGTATTACCACAGAATAATATGTACTACGTATAATATGTACTATGTATACGGTGTTACACCATCTTTGATTTTCATTATTTTCGAGTAAAAGAGTTTTGCATTATTTTGCTTAGTATTTATCTACAAAAAACATTCAATTAATTATTGAATTAAAAAAGTTTTTCGTAATCTCGAACACGAAGCTTTATTTAAAGTTACATATTTTTGATTATCTGTGGGTTGATAGCATCGACCACACATTGGTATGTGTGGTCGATGGTTGATAGCCTTGTCTGAAACGAGAATGTTAAGAACAAGAGCTTTTACCTAAATACCTTTCTCGGCCCGGCCAACTTTTTTATTTTCTAATAAAAATATTATACAGGGTTGGATTAGTGGCCTGTTGACGCTACCTATCACATCATAAGACTAAGTGCTTAGTCTTCGAAGATAATTATTAATTGTTATATTAATAACTGTCCACGTTAAAATTAGGCTTTGCAGTACATGCAAAAAAGTTTTTTTTATTTTTAATCCATTGGAAGAGCGTAGGTTCTATATATTATACAACTGTTTTGTTAATATTTTTGTGAGTTATGCGATTAGTCGGCCAATAATAAACTGGTTTTTATGGTTCTTTTTTAGAAAGATAGATCATGATTCCGTGGTGGTCCCATTTTTATTTTGCATGATCCGAGTGTTCATAAATATTGATAGACAAAAATATTATTAAGTGTTACTCTGGCGAAATCAAACTACGCATGGTAGTTGTAAAAGCCATAAAAGAAAAAAAAGAAGTATAATTGTTACTCAAAACCAAAGAGTATATAAATACTACGTAATAAGAGGCGGGACTTCCATAGATACATAGCAAACCCGAATATTGTATGAAGTTTACCATGTTACTTGTCAGACACATGGTGAAAAGGTATAACCGGTATAATTTAAAAGTAAGTCTAAAGGCATTCAAATATAAGGCAACCTAGTGTCACGTGATGCCAGAACATACAGACAGATAGCAAAAATTTTTTAATCATATATTTGGGTTTGGTATCGATCCTGTAACACCCTCTGCTATTTATTTTTTCAATATTGGCAATGTACAGAATTGACCCTTCTACAGATTTATTGTACCTATGTATAGATTATTTATCTAAAACAAAATATATTTATTTGTACACTATACAAAGGTGGTATTTATGCTATACATATACTATAAACACTAGTGATGTGCAAAATCGATTGCTGTTCTTGCGATTTGGAAGATAAAATAACCAAGATCAAAACTCGACCATCGTATTGACCCATCCCTGGCCTAGACTTGGGCAACAAAGAATTTGCTCTATAAAATTATTCCATAAGATGTAGACGTAAACAAAATCCTACGTTTATGAGTTCCACAGCCGCTCAATAAAGAACACTCTTCTTAATTTGAATAAGAATTCCGCCTTAATAGTCGAGGTCGAGTTGGTTATGAATGTCAATTATAGTGGCGGCCGGCGCCTAGAGCACACAACACGCAGAGAAAGATGGGCTTAATGGGCTGAAGTTGTTTGACCTCAGACGCAAGAGGACGCTGTTCCTGACTATGCGGCATTTTGTTATCGCTATCTGTTTTCAATTATTTAAAAACAAAAGAGATAGAAGATTTTGGTTGCGTGATATTCGTAAATATGCGTGATATACTACACAAATTCCGCTGGTTCGGTCATGTGGAAAGAATGACAGATAAAAGATTGACAAAGCAGATATACAATGCGAATGTGGATGGATGTAGGTACCCGGGGAGACCAAGGCTGACATTTCACGATCAGATCAATCGGATATTATCCGAGGGTGGTGTCAAGATTCTCCGAAACCGGCGTGTTTGTATGAATATAATGAATGTGAAGGAAACAATACAGGTTTGTCAGGATCGTGACGTCTGGCACTCGATACTCCCTGCCTACCCCGTAAGGGACTTTGCGTGAAGATATGTATGTCTATGTATGTATGTACACAAATATGTATATATACTTAAATATGTTTACTACTTAATTACAAATTGACGCAACTAAATTCTGTACTGCTTAGACATAATATTTCGAATGTCTAAATGCCTCTATAAATGTTTTGACTAAACTGGATGTTGCATTATATCTGTTTCTTTTGTTTTCCTGACAAAAACTGCTTAAATTAAGCCTAGAAAAAAGCTAATAGGAGCTTTGTCACCTCATAGTCTAGCGGTCCAGTGTCGGACTTGACTTTTTGAGGTCCCGGTTTCGATTTCCGGGTCGGGCAATAAAAGAAAATTGAAAAATATTTTCGATGTGTACCCGGTTGGCGATATGCTTGCCACCTATCACATTGTGGGACTTAATGTCTTCGGCTAGTCTTAGGTGGCCTGGAGGTGCCTCATTCTACCCCTAGTTTCAGATATGGGCGCAGTGGTCCCATCCTTATGATTTTCTTTTCTCGTTGTCGATTCTCTATCACGTGTACAATAGTGTAAAATAAATAACTTAAAAACCTAAAAAGTTGGTTAAATGTATAGCATCAATGTAATATTTATTTATTTTATTTATTTATTAAACACTTTATTGCACACAAAAAACAAAAATACACGAAGTTAAAAATGCACAAAAAGCGAACTTATCTCTAACTAAAGAAATTTCTTCCAGCCAACCCTAAAAAAAAATGAAGCTGTGAAAGTAAAATGCAACGCATCGTGTACAAAAAAAAACAATTAACTATAGCTATACTTAGAACAAATAAATAAAAATATAATAATCAAGTGTGTAAAAAATAAAACAGGTACCTACAATTATAATTATTAAAATATATTAGCTAGTATGATAAAATATGAGTATGTTATTGTGTCAACGATAAGTAATGTTCCTTCAACATTCCTTAGACATTTTTCTTCCTACTTTGTCAGAATTATTAAACGATATTTAGGCACTTATTGAATTTTACCTATTCAAAACTTATAATTTACAACGAAAAATACATTTACAGACGGTAAATGCATATCAACTTTCATCAAAATCGGTTCAGCTTTTAGGTGTGAAAGGGCAAGAGATGGACAAAAAAGGCTTACATTTATGTATGGAATGTGGATGGTCATCGATTATTAGGATATTAGACATTAACTTGAATAAAGTAACTTTACTTAATACAGCAACTACAATGGTTGCTTATAATCAATATCTTAGTCTGATCAATATAACGCCAGACCCACAACTCGAAGGATTAAACTATTAAAACGTAACAGAAACTGGTAACGATACACCATGGCAGCCATACTAGTGTATTCACAAACCCCATACCATATGGCCCTAGCATACGGTTAGACTGCCCCAAAATAACTTGTGTTCAGCTTGGCCGTTCCGAGAAAACGCCCCGTTGATAAACTACAGGCTGCTTGTAATTGGCGAGCTTATATTTCTTGGAAATTATCGATTTATGCCTTCCTTATATCTTACCGTTACAAACGCATTAACTAAAGGTATGTACTTTATAAACTAGCTTCATTACGTGAAAGGAAACCTGTAGATATAAATAACTATTTAAACTTAAATCTTTTTTTTTATAATATTGGAAGGCAAACAAGCAGACGGATTTCCTGATTTTAAGAAATGTACGCCGCCTAGAGACACCATGCATGCATGGTAATGGTGCGTTGCCAACCTAAGGCCGGGATGTTAGGACTCGAGCAAAAGTAAGGTCACCGGTTATCTTACCCTCCGAACCGAAACACGTCATGACGTTATGGCGGCAGGAATAGGTAAGGCGGTGGTACCAATCTGGGCGAGTCGCTGCTAAACTCTACCACCTAGTCAGATGTCACGGTATTAGTGACGGTGAGCCTATGCTCGCCTTTTACGAGCTGCCTGGCACAGGAAGGTAGACGGTCTATTCTACACAGGAGCCCGGACCTTTGGAAAAATCTATACAAATATAACAAAGTAGTACATTACAGCATTTGTAAATCAAGAACGGCGGTATCATTGGATTTGTTACAACACTTGTAAGTTATAACTCCAGAACTGCTGGACCGATTTTAAATGTATTTGTTTTTTGTAATCGTTTTAACTCTGAATACTTAGCAACCACTTTTGAGACATTTGAAAGTGTAAGATAAAAAAATAAGCAACATGCGGCGATGCTAAGTTTGCCGGGATTGCTAGTACCTATCTAAAACATACATAAATCAAAGTTGGGTTTGTTAAAACACTAGTAACTTTATGTTTTTGTATTCGTATCTAGAATAACAGAAGAACGGGTAAATGGGTGGTACTAAGTTCGCCGCGACAGCTATTTTATACATTTATAGAGGAGTTTTTATCTTTATCTGGCTATTGAGTTGGCGTTGTGTCTCAATTATAAAGTATCTTCACGCACATATTCCCGAATAGGTAGGCAGAGGCACAACCAAGACGCCCACAACTAGCCGAAGACACTTAGTTTTACTATAGGTATATATACGTATAAAAGGCGGCAAGCCTATCGCTAACCAGGCACATATCCAATCCCGGCAACATAAAATGTCAGAAATTCTCACGTATATTTGGGTGTAGGTATGTAGGTTTATGTCCTGTATTTATGCAACATCCTTTGTAACTCAATATCTTCCAACCTGTTTGGAAACTCAACGGAATAGAGAAATAATATTCCTTTGATCTGAGACTTTAGAGAAAATAAATGTAACAAAAATCCTTCGAGGTTGCTATTTTAAATTATCATTAGGGTTTTTGATATTGTTTGTGATATTTTCATTATTAGTTAGTCTCGCGTCTAAGTATTATTTTACAAACTATTTTATTCTAATAAGTAACATGTATTATACATCATATTGCATTCTCTAAGCTACGTAAAAAAAGTATCTTCACTACCATATCCCTGAATAGGTAAGTAGAGACACAAAACACGACTAGTCGAAGATGCTAAGTCCCACAAAGTGAAAGGTGACAAGCCTGTCGCCAACCATGTCCAATCCCCGATTTTGTTGTCCGACCTGGGCATCGAATCTCATCCTGCGTAATTCCTTCTATTATAAATTCGGACGTTTATTTCTTTGCATTATATACGTCTATATTAAACATATTTGGTTTTCGAATTAAAACACCGGGTTTTTTTGCGAAATTCGGAACATAAATAAGTTAGACGATATGAAAAAAACATAGACTATTCATGCGGGCGATGTTACTATTTCAGAAATAGAACCCCTTTACCTATTTAAAAAAATATCTGGTTATATTGCCACTGTTATAAATAATTCTTCCAACTTATTTAATTAAAAACTAAGTGTTCCACCTACAAAGGCTAAATCACCTTAAATGGCTGCGGGTTGCGTAGAAGATTCTGGAGCAGGCTATTTCACCCAAATTATGACGCTCAAGGGTCACTTGCCGATTTGTTTATTAATCCTATTTATTTTACTCGTGTACGTGACCCGGGATCTATAATGTACCAACTAACATACTTATATTATTATTTTTTTCATTTTAGGGTTGTATTCGAATGACAAAAAACCGTAGTCTTACAGTCATAAATCGACAAGTCTGTAAATCGGTATTTCTGAACTTTGGTGTTTTTAGTTACACTGTATAATCCAATATGTCTTTAAGTATTTTTTATGTTTTAGTCTCAAACCAATTAAAAGTACCTATTAGTATCGTTGAGTAACTAATCATATACACATATTATTTTCTTATTTAGGACTAGCAGCCCGCCCCGGTTTCGCACGGGTATAAATTATACATATAAACCTTCCTCTTTAAACAATTTATCTATTAAAAAAAACGCATTAACATCCGTCGCGTATTTTTAAAAATTTAAGCATACAATGTGACATAAGGACCGAAATCGCGACTTTGTATTATAATATGTAGTGATGGTAACGTCGTTTGTGTACCTAATTACCTTTTTTTAAGATATTGGAAGGAAAACAAGCAGACAGATTTCCTGACGGTAAGAAATTCACGCCGCCTAGAGACACCAAAGGTAATAATGGTGCGTTGCCAACCTGAGGCCGGGATATTAGGCTTCGAGCAAAATTTATGCAATTTTATCCGGAGAAAAAAGGTCTGTTTTTTATTCTGCGAGAATTCGTAGTGATATTGGAAAAATAAAACATCTCTTATGTAGGATCAAAGTACTGATATTTACAAAAGTTTATCAAAATCAGTTCAGTGGTTTTGAAGTTATCCTGATTATACAACGTGCGTATCCCTATATTTATAATAATAATAATAATAAAACTAAAGAGAAACACCGGGAAAACTGTAGAAAAACAATACTTTATTTTTTTCCATAGAATCTGTTATTAGATGTAAATTCCAGGCGATTCACCGGATAGGCTAGTATCTTTTAGATTTTATAACTATATATAGATAGTTGTAAATGCCGTTATAATAATACGAATACTTTAAACCAGATAAAAGTATGAAAGTAAAAAAGGAAGAAAGAAATTGTTTATTTGCCAGAATAAAGGTGTACTTAATAACTTGTTCAATATTCCTTCAGTCCCAATTTATTCTGCTTGTATGGAGCACGCAAAGCAAACAAATAATGCAAATGTTTTATATTATCCAGACCACAGTTCATTTATTTCTCCAATTTTTAATAATAATTGAGTATAATACTTAGTTTTAACTGGCTTTATTACAAATTAAATTTATGAAGCTGTTGATTGACATTTAAATTATTTGTTACATAATTTATTATTATAGTAGTAGTATATATATAAGTATTATTGTGTAGGAATAAATAGTTATGTTAATTATTTAGTTAACTAATATTATTACTTTAGTTATAATCAAAATTAAAAATTGTTTCATACTAGCAGCATTGTTATTAAAAACGTATAAGTTATGATATTTTATTGATTATTTATTTCTGTCTTTATTATTATTACAAATTATATCAAAAGTATAGAACAAATCCACGTTAGTAGTCCTCAAAAACACTAGCTATTACAAAGTTACATCTTATCGTAATAAGTGTATATTCAATCTTTTTTCTAAAGGGGTCATTTAAGAAGAAGAAGCCATTTCGCTAGTTTTATTCTATACCTTTTTACTGGCAGTTCTCTAATGTCTCGCCTCTGTGGTCTAGCGGTTCAGATGTTGGACTTGACTGCAGGGGGTCCCGGGTTCGAATCCCGGGCCGAGCAACAAAAAAAGGTTTTCCAATTTTCCAATAAAAAATGCTGTTCGGGTTTGGATATGTGCCCGGTTGGCGATAGGCTTGCCACCTATCACACTGTGGGGCTTAGTGTCTTCGACTAGTCGTGGGTGCCCTGGTTGTGCCTCTGCCTACCTCTTCGGGGATATGGGCGTGCAGATACTTTTCTCTAATGTTATAATTCTGACAAACACTACAATGTATGATTTATGATACAATGTGTAATTTAAGTTTTATTTGATGTATTTGTAATTTATCTGTATTTGGTGCACAATAAAGAGTTATTGTATTGTATTGTAATGTATATTGTCCATGGTTTTGTCTTGTCTATATCTATACATATAATAAATCTGTAGAAGGGTCAATTCTGTACATTGAAAATATTGAAAAAATAAATAGCAGGGGGTGTTACTGGATCGATACCAAACCCAAATATGTGATTAAAAGATTTTTGTCTGTCTGTCTGTATGTTCAGACATCACGTGAAAACTAACGGTTCGATTTCGATGAAACTTGGTATAATTATACCTTATTATCCTGGGCATAAAATGGGATACTTTTTATCCTGAAAAAATACGTAGAAAAAAGTAAATCTTAATTTTTCAGTTTTATCACGCTAAGACCGACATCCGCGCAGACGGAGTCGCGGGCGGAAGCTAGTATTAAAATAAATGTAGTTGGTGTTCTGTCGGTATAGTGGGATCACGACAGTAACGATCGAGTAGTATCGGGGCACAGCGCAGCCGGTGCGAGGGTCAGCAATATTGGTAATATGATCCGTCGGTTCAACGAGTTCATCTACCAAACCCCTTGCTGTCCGCTCCGCGTCGTAAACGGGGACACGTGTACAATATCGTGGGTTAGACAATATCTAAGCGAGGAAATGAATTGCAGCGATGGTAGCGCTTTATGTATTAATCAATCACTCACAGACTGTCCTTTTGTCTTTACATTTTAGCCGGATATTATTTTTTTTATTTAATCATGTAAATTCAATTTCCTTGAGTTGTCGGTGCTTGATAATTCGGTGCTGATTCTGTTGTGCACAAACTAAACTATTTTAGTTGCTATCTTTTTCCAATAAAACAAAACAAAAGAGAGGGAACATATTTTATACTGTTTGCTTAGACTTAACAAGTCAAATTGTGAAGGTTTTAATTAATGTTGTCCTAAGAATAGATTAAACATCTGTAGAAATGGCGTGTACAAACTAATCTAACATGACTAAAAGTTATGTCTCTTTCTATTTCATTCTTTGAAAGAAGATAGCGATAACTTAAAATTAGTTAAGTGAGAACGCAATAAAATTATGTTTGATTAAATGTTATTGGTATGAGTTTTCATGTCAAAATGACTAAAACGATTTTCATTAAATTTAGCACTTTTTTAAAATATAAATTTTAAAACGGTAAATATCTGTTATTATTTCAATATACAATAGGTAAGATAAGTAACTTTCATAGGTACGCGAATAAACCAGCTGTTACTTTTATTTTCACCATGAAAAGAACTAAATTAATGCGTATGGACAAACAAAAATAAGAGACATCAATGAAATTACATATAGAAATAAATAACATGTCACAACGAAAATAAAAATATAGAAATTCCAAGATGAATCTTCCGAAATTGCCCCTTGTAATAACCAATAGGAAAGTATCCCATACGTCGAAAGTCATTTATCCCCTAATATTCTAGGGGCCATAAATATCAAATCCCCAAATTAAAGTAACGCCACTTGTTTTGGAGATCCAATTGTATTTCCTACCCACTAGATTGACCATTTCTTAATTTAACAAATCCGGACAATTATGTACTTGTATGATAAATATTTAATTCAGTCACTGTTAAAAATCTAGAGATACAGAAAGCCACATATCTATTTACTTTTTTTTAAAAGTTAGACTCTGTTAGGGAGTATATAGACTAGGTAGCCTATATACTCCCAGAATTATAGCCTTTCTACAGGTGTAGATAGGCTATAATTCTGAACATATTTTAACAAAACTCGTATAGCTATATCTGTACTTGAAGTATTAAAAAAAACAACTATTGCTATTTATTGCATACGGGATACAACACCCAAAACTGATATTAATTTCTTTTGTCAGTTCGTCAGTATGTCTATTGACTTTACACGCAAAACTATTGTACGGATTTTTACTAAATTTATTGTAGTAGTAAGCAGTGTAAGCAGTTATAGTCCGCGTCAGCATTTACATATCTAGGTTCCTTTTAAAGTAAGAAAATCTTTCGGTCCCATCAATAAACTCGAAAAGTTATTTAAACTTGGTTACGACTTCACGAACAACAACTATAAAAAATAAACAATTAAAAAATAAACTATTAAAAATTAATAAACTATTAAAAAATGAATAAAATAATATATAAATTAATTCTGGTTTATTCGCAAAATATCGGTATTGGGTAATATCTGACTTGAGTAAGACCCGACCTTAAGTCACCGACAAACCGATGACATTAAAATGGTGTTTATAAGCGATAATAACCTATTGTTGCCAGGTAAACCATTTTCTTGTTTGCTATTTTGTAACATAAAAAAGCTTCAGGAGTTCTTATTTGAATGGCTTATGTGTTGCTAACCTCGCAGAATAACTTCACCGGATTTTCGATGCGATTTTGGTAATTTGTCCGGACTAATCCAGATAGTAAGTGACCCTACTGGTTACTTCCTCAGCCCCCGTCGCCCCTTCCCCGCGTTGTTAATGAGACCATCTGTACTCTCAAACATGAAGTTAGGGTACCGACACATCTACGTGAGGCTTTTAGCGTCGTTTAAATATTTATGACTTTGAATGAGCCCTCGGAAGTAGACGTCACGTTAATAAAATTTTCTTGAGCACTGCAATCACTACTGAGTGTTAGTGCTACGTCTACCATTTCTATGGCTTCATTATGTCGCTGACAACTTGAAAATGTTTTAAAATATTATTTCCGTAAAAATAAGACGAGTTTCTTGTAGTTAGATGTTGCCAAAGATTTAATTTTTTCTTTTTATTTTTTAATCTATGAAAAATATAACTATTCACACACTTTTTTGAGGTAAACGCTTATACTTTTTGTATAGTGGAAAAGTACACAAGATACCTCAAAAAAGTGCGTACGTACAATGGGATTCCACCAAGTGCTGACGATAACAAGTATAGATTCTATATATTTAATCATTTGGACGCAGTAGAACTGCGTGGGTTTGGTCCATTGACCTCTAAATCGTATTTCTATGGTTTGGTCATGAGCAAAGGATGACAGGTGAATGATTGACATATTTTTAAATGAAGAAATACTTGTACTGTTTTACCTATCAACGTACGTACAAACGTGAAACAGTGCGAGTGTGTAAATATTTGGAAGTTTTACCAAGCGCCGACGATGGAAAATGTCAAGAAAAGATTGACAAAACATATATACAATGCGAATGTGGATGGATGTAGGTAGGTGTACATACCACGATCAAATTTACAGGGTTTTATCCGAAGATGGCGTCAAGAGTTTCTGAAACCAGTATATTTCTATTCTATTCTAAGAGTTAAGAATTTGAAGGAAGCTCGAGAGATCTGTAAGGATCGCAGCATTTGGCACTTGATACTCTCTGCCTACCCTGTGAGGGACTTGGCCTGAAGATAAGCAAATAAAACTGTAAAAGTCGACTCTAACTATTTCCTTTTTTTTTTTTGAGATATTGGAAGGCAAACAAGCAGACGGATTTCCTGATGGTAAGAAATTCACGCCGCCTAGAGAACCCAAAGTGGTAATGTTGCGTTGCCAACCTGATGCCGGGATGTTAGACCTCGAGCAAAAGTATGTTTACCGGCTACCTTACAAAATAGATCAATGCTGTGTAATTGATAACCTAATCCATAAAAGAGTCGGTTTAAAAGGATATAATTCAAGCCATTTTAATCATTCATCCACCATAAATATAGCCATTTTAACTTTAAATTCTAAATTATCAATAAATCTAGCTATTTATTCCATTTATTTATTTATTTATTTATTTTAATCTTTATTGTA
>NJDD01001972.1:23997-60760 GCA_002245505.1 Calephelis nemesis | reverse complement strand
CGGTTCTGATGTAAAACGCGTCGTGAAATGTGCTCTTATTTTTTTTTGCATATAAATCTACATAAAGTCGGCAACGCATCTGTGATACTCCTGGTGTTGCGGATGTTAGTGGGCGGAGGTGATCACTTTCCATCAGGTGACCCACCTGCTCGTTTGCCTCCTCTTCTATAAAAAAAAAGCGCTGGTAAAAACCGCGCCGTGAGTTCCTAGCTTAATTCTGATGTGTAAATCTGTTTAGTACCTTGTGCGTGAAGAAGTATCAAATCTTCATCCATCCTTATAAACTTTAGCATTAATTTTAAAAGTAATTAACGCTGTATTTAATTTCATGTTGCTATTCTTGTTGTTTCAGGTAAATATCAGAACTAGGTACATCATCGTTTGTGAAAAAGGTGAAATAAATTTAGTTAATGCAGCGTTTAAATAACTAAAGTTTGACATTTTTCAGAAGCATTGCCGTCAATAACCTCATAGTTATAATATCAATTTATTATTTTTATTAATTCATTGTAAACCGATTTCAAAAGAAGCAGTAGGGTTACTCTTGAATCTCGTTTTTGTGCAAATTATAAATTGCAATCGGATATGGTATTTTGGGTATTCTTAGCAAACAGTACTAGCGGATTATTAACATTTAGTGCAAAAAGAAAACTTAGCGAATTGGATAAAATTTGTTTATGGTTTATTATTAACTAAATTTTAATAATTCGCTAATATTGTGTCCAAAAGTATCTGTAATGACATATACCCACATTCAATCTAGCATGAAATCGAGATTCAAGAGTAACACTACTGACATCGATTTGCAAATTACAGTACAAGTACAGGTTCAAATCCTGTCTGGGGCCAATTATTTTGAAGTGAAAACTTTAGCGGCGTTCCGCACTTTTTTTGGAATGGGTAAAAACTTCTAAACTCGCGTCAGATCGTCAGAACGTAGGACAAATAAGACGACGCGAAATCTAAAATAAAACGTAGATTTTTTTTGCTGTTTTTGTATTGCTTAGATAAGTATCTTCACGCCCATATCCCCGAAGAGGTAGGCAGAGGCACAACCAGGGCACCCACGACTAGCCGAAGATACTAAGCCCCATAATGTGATAGGTGGCAAGCCTATCGTCAACCGGGCACGTTTCCAATCCCGACCATAATTTTTTTTTTATTAGAAAATTGGAAAAATCCAATTTTCTTTTTGTTGGCCGACCCGGGATTCGAACCCGAGACCTCATGCAGTCAAGTCCAACACTCGGACCGCTCGACCACAGAGGCGATTGCTTAGATAAGAGTATAGGATATACGCAATGGATAATACGCCGCAATATACCTACCATTACAAACCATTAGATTTACATACCTGCTTGCTATCTGTGAGATACGTATAATATCAACAGACATTGCTCTATTTGTTTCATCTTGAAAAAAAGCTTTATGTGTAGACAAGCAATGTTCGTTGTACAGATAATATGACGACGCTCCTAGCCGTCACGTGGCGAGCAAGTTTTTGTCAAGCCAAACGCACTTTATTGATATAAAATAATATTTGTGCATAAATGATAGTTTTTCTTTAAAATTTTGTAAAACTGTTAGTCAATGAAATCCCAAACACTTCTGGCGGTTTATAGCATTAACATGGTAGGTGCGTTGAACTGGCAACAAGTTAGCACATCGGTTACACGTGCGTCTGAGTTAAAACATGAACCCGGCGCCCTCCCCCACCCGCAGTCGCGCCGTGCCGTAATAATAACAAACTCGGTCGACCACCTCGCCTACCGGCCCATACGCCACTCCCGTTAACGCACCGGTTCCGACTTGTAACTTAAATAACTTATTTATAACTTACGACTATCACATAAATGATATGGCTATAATACAAACTGACACTCATAAACTATGTGATCAAATTACTGAAGACGTAAAATGTTTTTTGAAACTCTAAAAAGGAGGTATTCAATTCGACTAAATGTTTTTTTTGTTTAGTAATAGTTATTTAACAATAAGGTTTCAATCGTTATTTTTTCGAAATGTACGATGCTTCGTCGTCAAAGACCGAGATACACAAACAAATCTATTATTACTAGTGGTCGCCCGTTGGTCGAAATTATAATAAATTTTAATATCTTGTTGAAAATAACGTCATCTTCATTTCTCAAGACCAACTAGGAACTATGTTTCCGAACTGAATGGTGTGCCAAATTTTATGCCCCTGCGTCCGCGCAATTTTCGTAAAAAGGGGTCCAAAGTTTTGGCATCACGTATTAATATATAGATTTTTTTTTTATAATATTGGAAGGCGAACAAGCAGACGGATTTCCTGATGGTAAAAAGTGCACTCCGCTTAGGTGGTAATGGTGCTTTACAAACCATAGCTCGGGATGCTAGGCCTCGAGCAAGTAAGTTTACCGTCTACGTTAACCTCCGAACAGGAACATGACATGAATAGGTAAGACGGTGATACCAAACCGAGTGAGTCGCTTCAAAACTCTACCACATAGGCAGATGTCACCGTATTGGTGACGTACAGCCTATGCTCGCCTATTACGAACTGCCTGGCAGGAAGGCAGATGGTCTATTCTGCAAAGCAGCCCGGACCCACACTAACAATTAGTATATTGTAGGTACCTACATGAATGTGTAACTCTAAAACCACTTGTCGGATCTTGATAAATGTATAATTATATGGGACCACCTCGTTCATCTATAACTATTTCGAAATATTAAATATTAAATCATCGATCTTCATAAAATTTGAGTTGGTTTTTAGCAATTTTACTACGCTTAAATTATTAAAGAAAATAAAATAAACATTTTGATGGCAATAAATATGTCGTACGTAGACAACAGTGAGTTTACATCCTGAGAGCTGATGATGAGCCTCTTATTCTAATCAATTTGCCGGCTTCTCTGACCCTACAACCCAAAATAACTGCGGTGAGTATTAACATGGTTGCAGCAGGATATATCCCACACATAGCTACATATATTGATTATATTAGTATATAAATAGTTTCTAATTGCCTCTGTAATAGAGTCGGTCGGCTATTCTTTAAAAATCAATACAACAGTGGTGAGTTCTTACGTTATGTCTGCAGAATGAGGTGACGCTTGGGTACCGAAGCGGGATAGTTATCAGAAAACTCGACATTAAAAAATTATGTCTAATAGTTACGAACTATGGCATATTTGAGTTTAAAGGATGCTCTAGACCAGGGGTGGGCAAATTACGGCCCGCAGGCCGGATCCGGCCCTTGAGAGGTTTTAATCCGCCACGCCGAGGGTTTTTTTTAGAAAAAATATGAACCTCCTTAAAAACATTAATGGTCGAAATGTTAAAAGACTATTGAAATTTGAACAATTAAGGTACTGAATCAATACTTCAAACATATATATTGCGTATTTCATATGTTAAGACTTCATAGATTTTATTTTAATAAAGGATTGTAAAATAAAATAAAAAATGCCTTATGTTATCTTTATGCAACGTTTTATAATCGTAACGTTTACTGATATTTTTAGGTGTTTTAATAAACCGGCCCGCCTAAAGATTAATTATAATTTACTGGCCAGCCACTAGATTTTTTTTAAGTTACCGGCCCGCGGTCAAAAGAATTTGCCCACCCCTGCTCTAGACAGTTGTAAAGACGACTTTCAAGGAAAGAAACATCAGATAAAACTTTTCCATCTTTCAATTGATGCAGATGCATGATAACCAATGTTTAAAACCGTCCAGAAACTTTATACCTACGAAAGATTTAATTTTCTGTGTTGACCTAAAATTTGTAAAATGTTGATTACGACAGCTTATCTTTTTAAAAGATAAGATATTATACTAAGATATCTAGTCCATTGTTATCAGTTGCAATGTTAGGTCACTGTTCCACGTATGGTATGTTAGTACATTTGTCATGGTGTTCTCGGAAACTTTTAAAGCACTTCCTTACATAAACGATTTCATCGTATTATTTTAATAATAGCTATTACCTGCTCCTGACGCCGTAATGTAAAGGTCCAAAGGGTAGGGTAGTCGATAGACTTACGCTATTGGCTGAAAGCATTGGCTTTAAGACGGTGACGCTCTTACAACATTTATGGTGTTTATAGGCCACGGTTATCTCTTACCATCAGGATAGCCGTATTCGTTATGTAGAGTATATCTAAATTCCTTAAAAGCTGCACTACATAGTATAAAACAAAATCGCTTCCTCTGTCTCTGCCCCTTTGTATGCTTAAAGTTTTAAAACTACGCAACGGATTTTGATGCGGTTTTTTAATAGATAAAATGATTGAAGAGGAAGGTTTATATGTATATTTTATACCCGTGCCAAGCAGGGGTGGGCCGCTAGTTTATTCTTAATTGGGTTTGTTTAGAAATAGCACAGAAATAAAATCGCATATTATACAACTTCACATGTTTTACTTGTAAAGAAATGGATCAGTGAATTATGATCCGCTCAAAAATGAGAAATTAGGAAGGAAACCCTCCGTGACACTGGTCAGTGATTTAAATAAATGTTTATTGAACTGACAATTTTGCTGACTGAAGTGGATTTGGCTCGCGATTCATTTTGATTCAACAATTGGAAATTGTCTCGTTTTTAAATAGCATGAAATATTCTTTGGTCGTTTCGTTTGGTTCCATTTTTGATTTATACCGACTTTTCGCGCTCTTTTCGCACGAAGAAAAGTCTATACTCAGTACTCACGGTACATTTTTGGATCAGACTTACTCATAAATAATTTTCTCGGTTTAGTTATAAAGTTACTTTTTAAACAATTATAGAAATGTGACATGTATGGGTTAATCAAATTAAAATTATTTATAAGAAAATTACTTTTCAAAAACAATGATTAAATTTTAGTTTTAGCATAGCATGAAAAACTAGAAATATGCTGTTTAGTCTCCATTTATTTTTAAATGCTTATCACAATTATACCTAATTTTAAAGTAAATGTTACTTTAATTAAATTAAATTATTTGAATTTATTTTTATAACTTTGGTCTTTCATTCTAAATGTCGTATTTAGTACTTCTTACCACAATAACATTCGTCTGCTTTTATGTCTATAAAATAAAAAAAAATTAAACATGAATGTGCATATACCGAGATAGGTACCAGACACCAAACCGGGCACAATATCGCAAACCATCCAGAAAATCGCAAATGTAGTATTATTATGTTCGTCAGTTTGTGCAGCGCGATTTCTCCGAGCTCGGATATTCATTGATCATTGTTGTCAGTTTCGCGCCACAGATAATGGAGCGGTTTCCAATAACTTGTTTATACTCGTACGTATATATTTACATCTCCTACGTTTACCAAACGAAATACAAATAAAGAAATTTGAGGACACTGGATCAATTTCTTCATCGGTTGGAAACAGTTTTAATTGATGTCCTCTACCATTTTTAATCGAGTCCAAAAAAGGAGGAGGTTCTCTATTCGACTGTATGATTTTTGAGGTGAAAACTTCTTTAGAGGCGTTGCGCACTTTTTTGAAATGGGTAAAAACTTCTAAACTCGCGTCAGATCGTCAGAACGTAAGACGGCGCACTGCGCATGCTCGTATAAGACGGCGCGAGATCTAAAATATAACGTAGATTCATTGCTGTTTTAGTGTTTATGCTTCTTGTCTTAGTGTTTCTAGTGTTTTGTCGCGTGGTCTTACTTAAGCGAGTTTTTGAAAAGCCAAACTCAGGTAATTGATATGAAAATAATATTTGTGCATAAATGATAGTACTTTCATATCCCTAAAGAGATAGGCAGAGGCACAAATCTAAGCAACTGAAGACTAATTGTCCCACAATGCGCTAGGTAGGAAGCCTATGACCAAGATCATATATTTAATCCCGGGCAACTTTAGTTTTATTAGAAAATTGAAAATACAAATTTCCGTTTTTTTTGTTGTCCGACCCGGGGATCGAACCTAGGACCTCAAGAAGTCAAGTCCGACGCTAGACCGCAAGACCACATAGACAATTATATATTTATATATACAAAAACTTTGAACAAATGAAAAATACCGTATGTGGTTATTGGTAGCTCTATGTTCGAAGGCAGTTCTACACAGCACTCACAAGTCGTCATACTCATAACTAGAAATCATAACGTTAAATATAAATGATAATCGTCGCCTTCGTCAAACACCCCATCTAGTAAAGTTCCCCAATACGAAACACGACTCGGAAACTGTTGGTCAGAGTGTAGAAACCGTAATGGGGACAGGACCTGGTTGAAGAGAACCTGCGGTCTACTGAAGACCCCTAATCTATATAAATAAAAATGAAACCCCATGGTCATCGTATCACGCCAGAACGGATGGATCAATTTTGCTATTTTTTTTGTTAACTGTTAGTCGTTGACGAGAGAAGGTTCTTTATAAAAAGTAAATATCTGGAAAGAGCAAAATATCTGGAAAAAAACGTTAATTTAATCCATACAAAATGTTAGTAGCTGTGAACTTTGACATTAAGTCAAGTGATAAAATTCGCCGGGTCGGCTAGTACAAAATAAAAAGCTTTTCTTAGCCATATCAGGCACATTTATACCCATATCTTGAATATATGTCATGTTCAAGAGGAACAGGTACCAACTTATGGTGTTATCTTACAAATGCCTCTTCTTGGTGTTGCCTGGAACACTTTCACTGAGACGTCAGCAAGATTGAGATACAGACATACAAATACATATCTTCATGCTTACTCTTACCGTGAGCAGAAATTATCGTGTGCCAGAGGTCACGATCCTTGTAGACCTACATAAGGCAGGTACCTTAGCTTCCTCCACATTCCTTACCCTTTTCATACAAACACGACGGTTTCGGAGAGTCATACCTAGGGTTGCCACCCGTACTTTATAATAAAATATTGTACTTTATTTTAGGTAATTGTACTTTATAAGAAAAATAAAGTACGGAAAAATACTTTATTTTGAATGATTCGGATTTTTTTAAGCGAAATTTATCGATCCATGCTGAATCGATGTTACTACTCGCCAGCGCCACATCACGTATGCATCGGATTTGACTATTCTTCTATAACGACGTCATCTAGATGCAGTGATAAAGAAAATGTTGTTGAAGCTAAATTAGTTTGGTTTATGTGGGAGAATACAATATTCATTTATTGAGCTATCGTACACAAACATGACAACACAAACATTCGCGCAAGCACCCTGCGCCGTCTTATTCGCGCAAGCGCCCTGCGCTGTCTTACGAATTTTCGATCAGGTCACGTGTCCTGACGCGAGTTTAGAAGTTTTTACCCATTCCAAAAAAGTGCGCAAATATTAAACTGTTTCTGTTACTGATAGAAGTTTAAATCTGCAAAAATTTAATGTACATAGTATGGATTCTTATGGAGAAAATTCATTAATAAATACACTTTATAATCCAATATGTACTTTCGAGGGTTTTGCAGAACTATCAACTGCACAAAAATAGCAGCACGTATTTAGCAACTCCAAAGATAATTTTTTAAACTCATATAAAATATTTCATTTTTTTTTGTCTTTTTCGGCGACATCCTATTTTACCCAACGAGTATTAATAATAATAATAAGTCTTTATTTGGTTTGAAGTGGTGTACATTAAAGGTCTTAAATTATTTCTTTTACATTTTCACCTACTTCACCAGTGCAAATAATAAACAACTCATATCGTAAATAACTAACTTATAATTTAATAAATAAAAAAAATAATAACATAATCTAATCCGTGTTTTTTACTCCTATTTGTCTTATACATTTACACTTTTGCAAATTTGAATAATTATTACAGAAAATTTTAATAGGAATTCAATAATTCATACGAAGTTAATAATTAAAAATAATTCCCAATACAAAACAAAACAGAACAAAAAATAACTATAAATATTATTTCATTAATTATATTATTTATTATAACTTGATTGAATAATTAAAATATGTCAATATAGAATTAATTATTATTAATAAATACATTATTCATAGGTCCATTTATCGAAAAATAAAATTATATTAAATTGTTTTTCAAACACCAGTTTTAGACAAATTGATTGTTTACTCTAGTGTGATAATGCGGACTACTTATTTGTTGTCATAAACAGAAAATGGCAAGATGAAAGAAACAGAGTGTCTTTGATTTTAATAAAAAGAAGTAAGTAAGTAAACATTTTCACTCCCATATCCTCGAAGAAGTAGGCTGAGGCACAACCACGACTAGACGACGACACTAAGTCCCACAATGTGATAGATGGAAAGCCTATCGCCAACCGGGCACATATCCAATCCCGAGCGACCTTTATTTTTTTTATAAGAAAATTGGAATTAGCACAATTTTTTTCTAGTTGCCCGACCCGGGATTCGAACCCGAGCCTCATGAAATCAAGTCCAATACTTGAACCGCTAGACCACAGAGGCGACTTAATAAACAGTGAATTATTAATTTAATTTAATGTAAAAGTTGAATGTAAAAATGCTCTGGAATTATTCAGGAAAGACTCAAATTTAATAAAAACAGCTTGACTGTGATTATGTGAATAAAAACAGCTTGAATTTAATAAAAAAATATGTATTTAAATATAGTAGGTAACAAAGAAAAGTAAAAGTAAGATGTGTAATTCTTTTTGTAATTGTTATATCTTCTACTGTTCTACTGTTTTTGTAACACGTACTATCATTTTGTACCTCTTTTTGTTATAATTGAGTACTTAAATAAATATGATAAAAATGTACTTTATTCTGACACTCTGTACTTTTTTTTTCTTACCCTTAATAACCAAAAGTACTTTTATTGGGAAAGAAAAAGGTGGCAACCCTAGTCATACCAACCTCGGGTACTTATCGTAATATTATGTCAAACTAGGACCTCCCGTGTAACTACCTGCCTCCATCCACTTGTGCATTAGTATCATAATCTATATCTGTTTTGTCAACATTTCATCTGCCATTCTTTCTACAAGACAAAACTAACAGAACATGACCTTTCTCATTTTTACACCGACGCTCTTTCAATCCTACTTTTTCTTAGATCACAATTTTGCGAATGCGTAAATGAGCGTAACACCAACGAATCCCGTTTCGTAGTTTCGAAACGAAATTTTCGCCCATACCTATAAATCCACTAATATCCGCACGGAAAAATTCCCAATGTAGGTAGGTATGTACAGTAGTACTATTTAAATTATGCGCTTCGGCTATATTCGTCAAGCTTCGGAAATCCGAATGTATTTTAAAGATATCAATATAGAGTTGTAATTACATATAATTAATCGTTTGGCTTAAATTTTGATTAAGTCAGCCTCTTTAAAAATAAAAGTATAAAGTGTAAGAAGAGTAATAAGTGTAAAGCCGAAGCGTCCAATTTAAATAGTAGTTACTGTACGTACGTATTTGTATGGATTCGCTGCGTTGAAATTATAACCTAAATCCGGCTGTATATGTGGACCTTTGCGATAAAATAAAACAGCTTAGATTATGTAACCGTTGCAACACAAGTGTCAAGTGGAACTCGTATCACGTATGACGTATCTTTCAATCAATCCCGCTTGTAATCACGTTGCCGGCTCGACGCGACGCTGAATAATTCATTTGTTATTGTCATTATACATGCGATTCAGCGAAAGCGGAGTAACGAAGGCGTGCTGTAAAAGCCCAATATGGCGGCGACATGCGATACAGGTACCTACACACCACAGTAACTATTTACACACACGGGCTTACTGCACTTAGCAAAAAAGCGCTGCCTTTCCCCACATAAACTCGTTAAAGCGCTACATTAATCTTGTCTTACGACCCCGCCCTACCACAAACTTTTATGTGCTTAGGTTGAAGAATTTTAGATAGGCCGGTATAGATCGGGACGGAGTCGAAAAGCCCATCTTCCTGCAATAAATTAGAAATCCAATTACTTAGATATGGGTCAGGGGTTCTTAAACTTTTGATAGGCATAAATCACTCAGAAATTCACAAATGCCACGAACCCCTGTTGCAAATGTAAAAGAAATTAAAAAACAAATAATTAATAATAACTACGCGCATAAAAGTTTCGCCATAATACCTGAATCCTCAGTAGCCTCAAAAGGTTAGAGCCTTCGTTGGTTGGAGAAAGGGTATAGCTTCAAATAATGTCTAGGGTGAAAGTTTTTCTTTCTTTAAAATTTGTAGAAACTAATAATAAGTATGACTTTCATTGATTAATACATATCATTGCGGACCCTGATCATTACACCATGCATCCCATAGTGACCAAGTTCGACTTCATTACTCAAGCCGACTTAAGGGTACAGGTTTAAATCCAGTGTGGGACGATTTTTTTAAAAAAAAATATGGCTCGGGATTGGATATGTGCCCAGTTGGCGATAGGCTTGCTACCCAACACATTGTGGGACTTAGTGTCTTCGGCTAGTCGTGGGTGCCCTGGTTGTGCCTCTGCCTACTTCTTCGGGGATATGGGCGTGAAGATACTTTTTTTTTATGTATATGTACCATTGCGAACTGTAATAATTACATCATGAACCCCATAGTAGTCCATGGACTCCACTGTACTGTAGGTAGTAAACCCGGCTACAGGTAGTAAATCTAAGTAGATTCCTACCTCCTACTTAATTATCCTTTGTGTTGTTTTTGTAATTCATTGACGGTGACTGGGTTCATTCACTGTTTCCATTCATGAATGTTTAAATGATCGTAATGAAATACATCAATACAAAGACGTGATGTTAGTAACCGATTCCTTTAATTTTTAACTTTTAAAAAGGAGAAAATTATATATTTGACGCCTATTTTTATGACCAACATAAGATATTCATACTATATACATGTTAATTGATTTTTCAGTCATTTATGAATCGATTTATTGTTATTTTGAAGAGTATACTTTTGAGTCAATCCAATTGAAACCAAGTCTAGGTCTGATTATGAAGTCCCAGAGAAATTAATGAAAATACTAAGTTTTGTATACGGGTGTTTCTCTGCTATTTAGAAATTCGTCTATACAAGACTGTCCGAACCAAATTTTACAAAATGTTGAGAATGTTTTTTAATAAAATAAAGGGCAATAGTAAACTAAATGTATATCTATTTAAAAAAATAGCTAGGGACAGCGATTTTCCATTTAGTGGAGAATTGCCCATACATGACTTGTTGAATTCTAAGTCTGTTTGCACTGCGCTCAAATTATTTAAAACATAACATTCAACAAAACGATCCTCTTCCCCCATTCATTACCAAGTTGCAATTTAAAATCTAATTATTTTTTTCGAAATATGGATTATTCCGAGATGGTCTCACATTCATATATCTATATTATTAAGACGTATAACTTAAACATTACTAGCCCGATTGTGATCAAATTTATATGGAACCACTTCGGATTCATGACCTACTTTCCCAAAAAAGACTACCAAATCCTCCTTTAAAAAATATACCTTCTAAAAAAATACGAATAAAAATTGCATGTGATACAAACTTCGATTGAGTCATGTTATAGAATTAGATGAGGGATAATGCTGCTTTGCCAAACTGAGGCCGGGACTTTGGTTCTTGCGTTAGTAAGTTTAACAGCATAAACATGCAGGTTTCGGAGATTCCTCTCACTAGGTTTACGTCTCACCCTCATCTCACTCTTAAACTAACTTCAAACTAGGTCACCTCGTTTACCTACAAGGTAATTGAAGGCAAACAGGCAGGCGTTTAATTTTCTCCATCGGGAAATCTGTCTGCTTGTTTGCCTTCCACTATCATGAAAAAAGCATTAACAACTAAAAACCATCAGGAAATGCATTTTTTATTATATTGAATTGGATATTTATGTCGCCTAGAGACACAAAAAGTGGTAATGGGACGTCGTCAATCTGAGGATGGGATGTTAGGCCTTGAGCAAAAGTAAGTTTACCGTCTACCTTATCTAGCGAACCGGAACAAATCAACGGCAGGCATTGACGTTATGGCGGCAGGAATAGGTAAGGCAGTGGTACCATTTCGAGCGAGTCGCTGTGAAACTCTACCACCTAGACATTGTATAGCTCTTTTGTCAGTCTTTTCTTATATGGAATGTATTAAAATTTAAATATGCATATCAAAATCATATTCTATGCGAAGTGATAGCTAATGTTCATATTGATGTGTACGCGCAGCTGTCCTCTGCCCTCCCTTCGATTGGCGGTCGGATTGTTTGCCGCATACCTGGACCCGTCTGTCTACCTGAACTATCACTCGCTAGTGGCTTCTTTCGGTGACTGCAGCTTTTCTCTATGTCTATTGTTTATCTGTATTCTGACATATGTAAGATATTCAGTATATCTATTATTATTGTTATACGTATATCTATTCAGTATACCTATCTAATTATATCCATTCTCATCACCTTTTGCATTTACTATATTAGTTGGATAATCGTAATTTTTTTTCGGTGGAACGAAGTTTGCCAGAACAGCTAGTACTTATAAAATAGTGTTAATAATTAAAGTAAAGCTGTAAGCAAGTACATGAAATATTTTTTAAAAACAATACTAATTAGTACATAAGTATTGTTATAACTTCAGAAACCAAAACAAGAATTATTATTAATATATATTTTTTTTTATATTAGAAAGCAAACAATCAGATTTCCTGATGGAAGGAAATCCACGCCGCCTAGAGACACCAAAGATGGTATTATGGTGCGCTGCCAACCAGAGGTCGGGATGTTAGGCCTCGAGCAAAAGTAAGTTTACTGGCTACATTAACCTCCAAACCGGAACACGTCATGACGTTATGGCGGCAGGAATAGGTAAAGCGGTGGTACCAATCCGGGTGAGTCAAAGTGAGGTGTTAGTTTTTTGAATTGATTTTTATCACATTTTATTTTGCAGCTGTGTGTGTGCAGTATAGCCTATATTCCCAGTCAACATTTAGAATTACTTTTACTACCTATGTAAAAATCTTTAATGGGAATGAAATTCCCCCACCAACGAAAGTCAGTAACCACACTGCACGCAATGTTATTTCAACGTGTGTTTGAAGTCGTGCCCAGTAGCAAGTAAAAAAATAAATACTGATACAAAATTTAAATAAGAACAAAATCTTTCCACGATGTCTCTCTGTCCGTATGAACACAAACTCATAAAAAATACCCAACTTTTTTACATCACACACATGGATAAAATAGTCACCAATTTAGATTACTGGATTATTCAACTGTTTCAATCAGTAAAACTGGGTAAAACTGGGTAATCAGTAAATACTGAGTAATATATAGCCTATAAACTAAATAAGATGTTTAACATTCTTGTCTTAAAATGGGCAACGCGCCCTTAACATCCTTTAAGTCTATAGATGGCTTGTATTTCTAACTGGTATATTATCGTCTAATTGTTTTCACACCTTTAACATAAAAAAATATGGATATGTTTCATTCAAATTGGGATAAAAAAAGAAGTAACGGACGGGCCGGCGAACTGCAAGTGCTTTGTTTCGATAAAAACAGAACGCTTTTACAAATTCCCCAGGTTAATTTATAATTTAGTAAGTAGTTCCCAACCTCTTTATTTTGGCTGGTAGTTTGTACATTAATAATGAGGACCCCCGCTCTCCGCCGCTTTTCTGTACCCCTGGTACCTTTGAAATTTTCGCCTCGATTGGAACGTTGCCACTCGACAAATGAATACGAAGATGTAATGTTATCGGTTTTATATACCTATTGTCGAGTTTTTAACATTTGTATTTATCTATTATTCGACTTAAATGAATTACCTAAACCACCGCCTGCCGCCATAACGCCATGACGTGTTCCGGTTCGGAGGGTAAGGTAGCCGGTAAACTTACTTTTGCTCGAGGCCTAACATCCTGACCTCAGGTTGGCAACGCACCATTACCATCTTTGGTGTCTCTAGGCGGCGTAAATTTCTTACCATCAGGAAATCCGTCTGCTTGTTTGCCTTCCTATAGCATAAAAAAAATGCTTTAAGTTATTTGAAATAAGTCATAAGTCGCTATAATAAGTCATATTAGGATCTTAGGTAAAGTTGTAGCATCCCCTTAGCTCATCGAGAGAGATCATCATTGGCGACATTAAGAAAACACGCGATTCACTTATTTTCTTTCATGAGTACCTCATTGGTAAACTTGAATAAATTGCCACCGAAATAGGTCAATTACGCAATAGCCTCTGTAGTCTAGCTGTCCGGCATTGAACTGGATTTCTTGCCTAGAGCAGTAACTTTACCAGCTACCTTATCCTCCGAACCGGAACACGTCAACGGCAAGCGCTGACGTTATGGCGGCAGGAATGGGGAAGGTGATGGTACTAATCCGGGCTAGTTGCTGCGAAACCCTTACCACTTAGTAGGATGTCACGGTGCTAGTAACGGTAAGCTCGTATTCGCCTTTTACGAGCTGCCTGGCAGGAAGGCAGATGGTCTATTATGCAAAAGTGTGCGGACCAACACGGGGAAATCATATTTTCCAAGCTGCATAACTTATTTTGCACAATATTTTTCACGGGTTTTGGGTTCCAATTCTTAAAAGCGCGGAAATCTTAACGAAAATTCGACTAGTCGATTCGAAAGCGTAAATACTTCACGTTTGGGGTACTGTTAAGCTGTAAAGAGCTCAGATACGCCATCCTAGCTTAACGATTTTACAGAGACGGCTTAAGCAACCGAGTAGTTCGCGGTGCTACTAACACTGCGACTCAGTTTAACAGCCGATAAACCGGACTGCCTTTCTATTCAACATTGAACTGGATTAGAAGGGGTTTTTGTTTTTTAAAGATTCAATTTATGTACGAGAATATAAGACTTTTTAGTACGTACTTCTTAACACCTAATTTTTTTGGCGGACGGTGTCTTTTGCATTTTTTAACTACCGCGTTTGATCACAACGTTACCTAACCTAATGCAAGGTATACGTCACGTGAATATTCTATAGGGAAGCCTTCATTTTATGTCTTTAGATCCTATTAATATAACAAATGCGAAAACTTATTAGTACGTATATATGGATGTTTGTAACTCTTTCAAGCTCGAAGGGCTGAACGGATTTTTCTAAAATTTGGAACACAGATAGATTGTAACCTGGATTAACATAAGTCGCGGGCAACAACTAGTTCAAAATGTTTTTCACTTGTAACTAAGTAGGTTCTTAACTTTACTCGATACGTGCTGTAATAATACATACAAATGTAACTAAAATCACATTTTTTATTTAGTTTTTGCAAGAAATGATTTAAAAAAGTGCTTAATTTTACATTAAGGCAAAGCAAGAGGAAGCGGAAACTTTTTGTGTTTCTCGAATTGCGTCTCTGCAACCCTAAATAATAGTCATTTATGAAACAGAAAATACCTTCCACTAGTTCCGGAAAATAGTGTATACTTTTAGTTAGCTAAATAAAACATTTTATCAAGGTAAAGAAGAATTGCAGTTTTAAACTAGGTACGGGAAGTAAAAGTTTTTTTTTTCAATTTACCAAACTAAATAAATAAATGTAAGTGTCTTCACGCCCATATCCCCGAGAAGGTCGGCAGAGGCACAGACAGACTAGCCGAAGACACAAAGTTCCACAATGTGATAAATAGCAAGCCTATCGTCAACTGGGCATACGTCCCATCCCGAGCAACATTTTTTATTAGAAAAGTATCTTCACGCCCATATCCCCGAAGGCTAAGGCAGAGGCACAACCAGGGCACCCACGACTAGCCGAAGACAAAGTCCCATAATGTGTTAGGTGGCAAGCCTATCGCCAACCGGGCACATTTCCAATCCCGACCAACATTTTTTATTAGAAAATTGGAAAAACCACATATTCTTTTTGTAAGTTTTTTACTGATAGCTTTTGATGTAGAAATTGCAAAATATGTTCAATCAAGCTATTTATTTATTTATATATCTATTTGTAAGTCAATTTTATGTTAATGTGTATTGATGATCTGGTCAAAGTCGCTGGAAGTCGCTGGATACAAGCGGCTAGTGACCGTGACTTGTGGCGCTCTTTGTGGGATGCCTATGTCCAGGAGAGGAGGTCCTCCGGCTGATGATGACGGAAAAAGGAGTGTATACATTGTTTGACATGTTTGTGTGTCTAGCATCATAACTTTTGAACGAATAGACCAATTTCTATGTTTTTTTTGTCATAAAGCTATTGTGATTGTGATGGTTGGCAGCTACACTGCATGGTCGCGGGTAATTAAAATTACAAATTTTAGTGTTATGTAAGAAAGAGAAGTAACTTTAAATATTCTTAATAAGGTACTTCTATTATCTGCCTAACTATAGGTAGTTACAAATATTACGAAATCGACTTGTGCAGAGTCAATAAGTGAGATTTTATACACATTACAAAACAAATGTGCTAGTGAGCTTGTTTGGTTGTCTCTGTGTGTATGGTATAAGAATCAAGTGTGTGCCGGCCACAAGGTTAGGCCAATGACCGGCGCCAGTCGCCGTTCGCTGCCAGTAGAACCCTATTGTCGCAAGTTTAAGCGAAATTTTAATATCTGAAGTGGGAACATTCCTCTAAAACAACCGTAATCAACTTACTAAGTTAATATACCTAATAAAATAAGATGTTAGATCTAGAATCTAACAGATTTCAGAATGATAATAGACTTCACAAGATTAATAAAATGTTAATAATAGGTACGTTAAGTGTTAGATTTCAAAACTTTATAGATTAGTCCGGTGAAGTAGCAAAAATCTCGCGTTTAGCAACATATTAGCCAATCCAAAAAAAAAAGATTAAAAAAAAAATTAATATTTAATAATAGGTCACAAATAATAGACGTCACAAGTTTAATAAAATGTTAATAATGCGTTAAGTGTTAGATTTTAGAACAATATACTTAGATCTAATAATAGGTCTAATAATACGAGATGGACAGACGACCTTATGAGGGTCGCGGGGTCTCGCTGGATGCAGGCCGCTTCCATCCGGTCGAAGTGGAAGTCAAAGGGGGAGGCCTATGTTCAGCAGTGGACGTCCTATGGCTGAAATGATGATGATGATGATGATCAATAATAGGTCACAAATAATAGACGTCACACGTTTAATAAAATGTTCATAATACGTTAAGTGTTAGATTTATTTATATTAGTCACAAGTAGACGTCACAGGTTTAATAAAATATTAATAATACGTTAAGGCCTCACTCGCACGAGAGCTTTTTTAACGTCCGTTAAAAAAGCGCTAATATGGAACATAGCGCATTTCAAGTAACTGTTCATACGTTAGCGGTTTTAAATTGCGACGCTTACTTGAAATGTGCTAGCCGGATTTCCAAAACATTTTTAACACCACAGTCACAGGACAGCGACGCACCTATGTCATCTATGGTGTCGTTACCGCAGTTATCTTATAAGCTGGTTATAGACGGTTGTAAACACGCCTTCCAACCAAGGTAACCTTGGAGGAAACTATCCATTTTCCGGTTATTATCAAATTTAGATCAAATCTACGATCAAGACGGATGAAAACCAAACATTGGTTAATGTTTACAACCGTGTAGAACGCCTATTATCATAAGGAGAGCAATGTGCTTGTGCGCTATCCAATGCATTCAAATATATAAATAAAACAAAAAGTAATTCTGCTGCATGATGCTGCTGCTGCTAGATTGCTGTGCAGCAGTAGGTCTGGATTGGTACCGCGTCGGTATCAAGCAGGACATGCTGCTGTCGCGGTACTTCCGCCACAATATCTTTTCTTGTTGCTAGCGTCAGTGCTAGCCATTGTTGTCTTCTCTGTCGAAGGATGGGTTAGCCTGTAGATATATGCACGCATGGCCTAATATCATGACAACACTTACAAACTTCTGGTGCGAATAAGGCCTAAAATAAAAGTAAAGTAATGTATATTTAAGCCCATATCCCCGAATGGGTAGACAGAGGTACAAACCAGGGCACCCATGTCTAGCCTAAGACCACGCCTCTGTGGTCTAGCGGTTCAGCTGTTGGACTTGACTGCATGAGGTCCCGGGTTCGAATCCCGGGTCGGGCAACAAAAAGAAAATTGGGTTTTCCCAATTTCTCTAATAAAAAAAATGTTGCTCGGGATAGGGTATGTGCCCGGTTGGCGATAGGCTTGCCACCTATCACATTGTGGGACTTAGTATCTTCGGCTAGTCGTGGGTGCCCTGGTTGTGCCTCTGCCTACCTCTTCGGAGATATGGGCGTGAAGATACTTTAAGACACTAAGTCCTACAATGTGATAGGGGGCAAGCCCATCGCCAATCGGGCACATATCCAATATACATTTTCCATTTTTTTTTGTTGCCCAACCCGGGGTTCGGACTCCGGACATCAAGAAGTCAAGTCCGTCGCAGGACCGTTAGACAGAGATGATATCCTAATATAACCATAACATTAGTTTACCTACACGTTTATGGAGTGAATACGTCCCTAATATCATGGCCATAACATGTGTGCAACATGACGTTTCATATGGTGTGAATAAGTCCCTAATGTCATGACCATATCGTTCATCAATACTTTTAATATGGTGTAAATAAATCGCCGCTCTTTGTTTGCTATTTTACAACATGAAAACTTTGGAATCTGAATAAATTGTCTGAATATGCAGCATGAGGAATTCTACCTATTTGAATTCCAACACGAAAAAACTTCCAAATAAAGATATTTATATCATGAAGTCCTCTTTGCACCACATCAAAGATTCAACCCGCGGGCACCCGTTACGAGGTCAATTTTAATCTCGACCCCCGAGGCGAGGGGCGATATAGCAAGAGACGTTATCATTTGTAGAACCCGACCCTCGCCCTTTACTCGCGATAGGGATTAACAGATCTCCCTACATTTTCATTATTGCCCATCAATAGATACTTTTAGAATGTTACTTGGTTATACGCCGGATACTTTTTTATGATATTGGAAGGCAAACAAGCAGACGGATTTCCTGATTGAAAGAAATTCGAGCCGTCTAGAGACACCAAAGGTTGCAATATTGCACTGCCAACCGGAGGACTAGATGTTAGACCTCGGGCAAAAGTAAGTTTAATGGCTACTTTACCCTCCGAACCGGAACACGTCAACGGCAAGCAATGACGATACGGCAGCAGGAATAGGTAAGGCGGCGGTACCAATCCGGGCGATTGCTGCGAAACTATACCATTACCACCCAGTAGGATGTCACGGTGTTAGTGACAGTAAGCCTATGTATGCTCGCCTTTTACTAGCTGTCTAGCAGGAAGTCAGATGGTCTACTCTGCATAGGAGCCCGGACCAACACGGGGATATTACCTTATTTAAGATTATGATCGCAGTAAAACAACAAAAACCGACTTGGATTTCAATAAGTAAATCTATCCACACAAAAAGTAAGTATTTTTCCTGGAATTCCATCATCAAATCCAGAATTGGTGGTATGGGTGTCCCATTGCCACCAAATTTAGGATTTATCCTGGTATACGCTCTTTCAATTAAAAAATATGTTGAAATTAGTGTAGAAATTACGAAGAAATTGGTTATCTTTTTTATAAAATATAGGAGTCGAATATGTTATAACTTTTTCCTTTATAATAAGTCTGTTATAAAGCAGTTGTTTGGAGATGAATTGTAAAAAAATATTTTTGAGGTATTTTTAAAAAGAATATTTAAAAGAAATATTCGCTTTTTAATCTTTCGTACTATTGTTTCAAATTAGTACTGAGAAAGGAAACTAGAATAACGACTTAATATAGGAGATTGTAATTATCCTATTTCTCACCATCAATATTATAAAAAACGTACCTATATTTGTTAATAAACAAATTATGAAACGAATTAATCATTACCGACCGAGCGCGAGATTCGAGTTCGATTTCTGACGGGGGCAGATATTTGTCTAATGAACATAAAAATGTCTCATTTCTGGGTCTGAGTGTTTTTATTTAATTTGTTTTTATTATTATTTTATTTAATTTTTTTACTAAAATTATATTATTACACTACTTTTTTGTATTGCTAAGATTCATTATTTTTTTTAAACAGGACAAATTATGCGAACAGTTCTTTTGTCTTGGTATATGTGTAACTAATATATTGTATTATAGGCAGAAACGACTTTTTATTTGTCTAGTTTGTTAGTACAATTATTTTTAAGGGTTTTTTAAACGGTGTCCGCGAAATGGACGTTAATTGGGGGGTGGACGCGAACAGGCGAACATACCCTATATAGACAATCAAGCAGGCGAAATTGAAAGAAAACAAACAAATTATTTAACATTAAAATGCTGACTAAGGTCACAGCTATTAACGGCCTATCGAAAATATGCAGGTGTCACTGATCCATTTAACTAGTTCCATTTCTTCCTTCTCCAAAAAGATACACCGTTTATAGCTGCAGTTATCTTATTACGTATAAACAATGGCAACGAAAAAACAAACATTCGTACATATACTATTACATATTTTACTTTCTTATCTTTAAATAATATACTTGTTCCAGCCAGCCCAGTTTTTAAGACAGCCTACTTTCAATATTTTGTAGTTTTAAAGTTTGAAAGAGTTTAAATTACTACCATGTTCCGTAGGTAAATTGAAAATGGGCCATCTTAAGAACTGGGCTAACTTACGCGCAAGTACTTTACTCGGATAAAATAAAACTAAAATTTTAATTGCACGTAGACGATCCCTTATAAGACATAATATCCTGTAGTCGGCGACAATATCCGACTATCGGCTCTTATTACCATACCCCATTACAAGTTTACAACCGTAATTAATGCAAATCAAAACCATTACGCACATCTGCTATGTAGGTATATTAATATGGATAAGATAATGAAATCCGGGCTATATCTGCCACATTGGTCGTAATTTTGTTGCGCGCTCTCTAAACTAATTTTAAGTTATCGCTGTCTTCTTTCAACGAAAGTAACTGAAAGAGACAAAACATTTTTAGTGCTCTCAAATTAAACCATTTCTACAGACATTTAATCTACCCGGAAAACGTTGATTTAAAACATCACAATTTGACATGTTGGTACTAATCTGACATGTCTAAAACGTTCAATCTCTTTTGTTTTTGTTTCATTTGAAAAAGATAGCATGCATCTAAAATAAGTTTAGTTTGTGAACAGCAGAATTATCACCATTATCTATGTAATGTATAATTTAAAACCAATAACTGTAAACAACTTAATGAGCGAGTCTGTAACTCTGTAATGAGTTTTTGCCAAAACCTTCCGGTTAAATACTTAAGAGCCCGGCGGAAACACCTTCATGATGAGGGTACATTGAAATTGCATTTGTTCTAAAATGTTTTTTTTTGTGTGGAGTGTATAGACGAGTAAATGTCCACATAGTAGGTATGTCAGCGTTGTAAAAATATCAATATATATCTATAAATTTTAAGAAAAAATAATTCGCCCCAAACAGGATTTGAACCTGTAACCCGACGAATGCACTAACCTTTTGAGCTACTGAGTATTCAAATCACGCGGCTATTTTTAGCGGACTATAAAAATGACATTAGCGAAACTTTCATCGACAATGGCCTCTAAGAATGCTGCTGGAAAATCAAAGGAAAGATTTATGGTCAATAATAAGGAGTGGTTAGAGGGCAAAGACATTATGTTTGATATAATTTACCAGCCGCCACAACCGTCAACTTCGCAAGCATCAACAAAAGTTGGCACACCACGATTTCAAGGATTCGTTGTTTAAAACTAAAAAAACGTAGAGTGGAAGATCTGACACAATCTCGCAGAGCAGAAGAACTAATGACTGCTGCCGAGGTAGCCATGCGGTCTACTGGACAAAGAAACGTTGCCAAAGCAATTAGAAACTTAAGTGACCATGATCTAACGAGCTCAAAATATATGATCAAACTAGAAATCTTTACTTAAGTCTTTATTCGTGGTATTATCTGCCTGCCACTGTGCATAAAATTCTTGTGCATAGTGTTGACGTCATAATGATGGCAATTGTTCCTATTGAGCATCTCTTTGAAGAAGCCTAAGAGCCTCGCCTCTTTTGCCAACAAGGATTGCCGAAGATTTCCTGAACACAACGCGAGAAAGTGCTCACGAACTGCTACGAATAGAGATTTACTTGTATGCTCATTGTAAAATCAAATCCTTTAATTAACAGCTTCCGAGATGTTCCCAAAAAAAGGCGGACAAGTTGTGTCCTGAGGTATTAAAATTAATTGTTCCACCTAGTGTAAGTGCTGCTCCACCTCCAAGAGAACCAGCCCCCTATATTGAAGAGGATTATTTTATTTTATCGTCTTTAGATGATGATGATGATGATGAAGAATATAAATAAATAAGTATTTAGTGTATTTGTAATTAATTGTAGAAATAAGTTTGCTTGGTTTTTTTTATTATAAACTTATATTAGATGTAATAAGTGGTATTTGGTTGTTTAGTAAAATGTTATTATGTTTAATTAAGTAATCTTAAGTATTTAAGTAAGTAGTCACATAGGTATTTTGTAAAATAGTATTATGTAAAATAAAAATATGTTACTTGTATTCTTTTTCATTTGCATTTTTATATTAGCGTAGAATCTCACTCCTTTTAACACTACAAACAGACACTTCAATATTATTTATTTGAATAGATTGATCTATTTGTAAACTAAATTAATTACTACCCCCGTTACTAATAAAACTTACGCGCCCTTTGATCTGGTGTGTAACTTCACTTTTACTAACAAAAAATTAAGTTACACACTAGATCCACGGGCGCGTAGATTTTTTAGTAAGGCGGTTCGACTTTATTACGTTTTATGGTAACATAGAAATATAAAATACTAATTCGATAAAAATCTTATTTCAAGCAAACTTCGTATCGCTTGATATTAATGCTTCGACAGTAGCACAGTCTGTCGGATCCGATGTGAAATATTCCAAAATCAACAACGACTTATTATTAAAAAAATAATTAAAAAAACATTTTCCAGGAGACCAAATTGTGAATCTCAACCATTCTCGAATTCCCTTGAACACGCACAAAAACTTTCATCAACATCGGTCCAGCCGTCTAGACGGAGTTCAGTGACATACACACTCACAGAAGAATTATATATAAAATTATAACTTATAAAAAATTATATGGATTACATTTAGGAAACGAACTTATACAGTAGCCTTTAGGTTGAGGCCTATACTGGATCTCAGCGATTTGTGAAGCGACGGCGAGAGCAGGGCGGGCGCGGGCGCGGCGAGCTATGCCCGGCTATGTCAGCGGCCAGATCGCTCGTGTCGCGGCGACGAAGTGTTTTGTTTGATGTGAGCACGGTGTTGATACGGCAGCAACATCTTAGAACCGAGTGCTTTTGATTCGTATAATTTATTACGAGTACAATACCCCAACAAGTTGCACGATTAAACAGGAATATGTAGAGAGACTTTTGATTAATATATTTTATTATAGGAAGTCCAATTTAGAACCTACCTACACATATTATTATCTTTTTTTATTGTTCAAATGTTTGTTATTCCAAATTGGTGATCGAACAAAAAAATCACTAATTATTCCCTCCGGTAAAATGTTGCGATGTACGTAAATTTATCGACAAATATTAAATACAAAGGGGGACCGGACTTCGTTGACTTAATCGCAGGGAGACCACTTGACGGTCGCTCGTCGCTGCCCGCTCCGCTGACATCCAGTTAACTTCAATAAGAATGTATGTGTTAGATCGCGCCGCTCTCGCCGCCGCCCCGCCATCGCTGAGATCCAGTTTGTGGCCTGATATATGCTAATGCGTTGAAAGCACTAGCGACAGTAGACTAAACTCAATTTCACGATTGCGTCAAGTATGCTTTACTCTCCCTGATTAAAGTTAAGATTTTTTTATGATATTGGAAGGCAACCAGATGTATATGATGGCAAGAAATTCACACCGCCTACTCAAATGTGGTAATGGTGCGTTGCCAACTTGAGGCCTGAATATTAGGCCTCGAGCAAACGGAAGTTTGCCTTGGCACTGGAACATATCCATGGCAGGCACTGACGTTATGACGACAGGAATAGGTAAGGTGGTGGTACCAATTCAGACGAGTCACTGCGAAACCCCATCACCTAGCAAGATGCCACGCTGTTAGTGGTAACCCTATGCTCGTCTTTTACGAGCTGCCTGGCAGGAAGGCAGATGGTCTGTTCTGAAGAGGACTACACATTAGTCACTCAAAAATACACTTTAAAGATATGATAAAACACTAATTAACTAAGGCGCGTAAGTTTGAATGGATGAATTAATTTAATGAATAATATAATATTTCGCCGTGTTGGTCCGGGCTCCTTTGTAGAATAGACCATCTGCCTTCCTGTGCCAGGCAGCTCGTAAAAGGCGAGTATAGGCTTGCCGTCACTAACACCGTGACATCTGTCTAGGTGGTAGAGTTTCGCAGCGACTCACCCGGATTGGTACCACCGCCTTACCTATTCCTGCCGCCACAACGTCATGACGTGTTCCGGTTCGGAGTTTAAGGTAGCCGGTACACTTACTTTTGCTCGAGGTCTAACATCCCGGCCTCTGGTTGGCAACGCACCATTACCATCTTTGGTGTCTCTAGGCGGCAGAAATTTCTTACCATCAGGAAATCCATCTGCTTGTTTGCCTTTCAATGTCATAAAAAAAATGAAATACAAAATAAAGCCCTCTTATCAATTCACCAGTATCAAGTCTCCTTAATTAATCATAATTAAATTAAAATTAGTAGAAATGAATATTAAATGACAGGTGTCAAGATAAAGCAAACTTGATCCTTCTTCAATAAGAAGCTAACTCAAACAATATTTGAAATTAGATATTTTATTAAATATATTTTATACTTGTAATACGAGTATATACTTTTATTTAAGGGTCCATATGTGCTAAAATACGTCAGCAGTGTAATGTTTTTTTCATACAAAGCAATCACGGATCTTGGTGCCAAAAATACGCAAGATTAACATGAATATGCTTTATAAGACTAGTGTTTTCAAAACACGATTCATTTCACTTTGCTCGATAGAAAAAAATGAAAAAGTTAACCCTTTTTTTAAAGCAAAACCCAACTGTCTACTTCAATTATGAAAATATCGACACCAGATTTAACATAAACATAGATAAGTACTATACCTAAAAGATTTAAAGTGTTTCAGTTTTTATAATTTTTTTCAAATTACTTTTATAGAGTCAAAAATAGTGATTTGTCGCTTAAGACGTTTGCTTTAGAGCGCAATATTTCATAGTAATCATGGAACGGGGGAGTGGCTGGCTTGGAGTGGATTGGCTCTTCTGGCTGACTAAGTATGGGGCCTTAATATTCCTACTCCCGTTAGTATAAATAAAAAAAGAGCGTACTCATACCTTAAAGGTCGGCAACGCATATGTGATACTCCTGGTGTTGCGGATGTTCGTGGGCGGAGGTGATCACTTTCCATCAGATGATCCACTTGCTCGTTTCCCTCCTCTTCTATAAAAAAATTAATATCAAATATTTAACAAACTTGAACCTTCTTTAACGAGTTCATCCAAGCTAAACGAATAAGATTTTTTATTTAAAATCAACCGATTTGGCGAACAGTGTGTATTGAAAAAATAAAGTGATGTTTTCCTGTTTTTGGTGAAGTTTTTATTCATTGGCCATTAAAACATTTGTAGTGCTCTTAAAGAAAATATTTAAAAATTGGCCAATTGGTCGAACCGTTTTCAAATGGAACACATTCGAATAACACACATTTTTTTATTAAAAAAAGTATAAGTACTTAATAGTGTAAGGAGGTGGACTACTACATCGTAGTATTTGCCATTCATTCATTTATTCATTCATTCATGTACAACTCTGTAAACTTGTACACTTGCACGTTCCTGGGTTTAACTCTGAGTTATCTCCTAACTTGAGTTAAATTTCTTCGTATTTGTCAATTTAACTTATTATTAATTTTAAACCAGGAACATGAAAGTGGTCCTTAGATTGTTTTGTTGTAGTATTCTTTTATACCGTGGTTGTTACTAGTGTGTTGCTTAATATTTAGAATTTGTATTTATATATTAGTCCTTTGAGGCTTAATTTTTGTAAAAGAAAATTTAAAATCGTATCTTTGCCTGTATGCATATATCGAATTTAATCGAAAGCGGTTTAGCCGTGAAAGATCAACAGACATACAGAATTTTGCGTTAAAAATATTAGTATGAATCTTCATTAGTAAATAAATATCCCTGGACAAGACACACAAATTGAAACTAACCCCAAAGTAAGCAAATTATATGCTTGTGTTATGGGTGTTAGTCAACGATACTAATACATAGAAATACTTAAATATATACTAGAATAAATTTTATTAAATAAACACCCAGACCCGGAAATGCAGACATCTAAATGTTCATCACACAAATGTCTGCCCCCGTCGGGAATTGAACCCGAGCCTCGTTGGTCAATGTAGTTAGGCGTGTCCGCTAGCCACTCGACTAACGAGGCGGTCATTGTACAGTAAGCATGCCATATAACCGATCACATTACAATACTTGAAGTACAAAGGTCAGATCTTTGCGACGTTAACTGTACAAGCTGTGTAGCTTTCAATAATAAAACTGAGTTGAGTGTTATTCGAAGCCATGAATTTATCACCGCCATATCGATACCGCTCGCCTGCTGAGGAACATTACAATCAATCAAACGCACTTCTGTACTGCTAACTGAATGTGAAAAATATTTCTGCGAATCACCGTTCAAAGTTCGCAATGTTTCTACTGACGCAGAAGCTGAGTTTCGCAAATCAGCGCGTACTTGTACATATATTAGCGATTTTATATGGCTACCTAGCTGTTTGTCCACGAATTCATTACCGTAGAATAGTTATGATTATCGCACAACTTTATAGTCCTATGGTTAAAAATCTTACGCCCATATCCCCCAATAGAGAGGCAGAGGCATCTACGACTAGCCGAAGACACTAGATCCCACAACGTGATAGGTGCCAAGGCTATCGCCAATCGGGCACATATCCAATCCCGGGCAACGTTTTTTATTAGAAAATTGGAAAAACGCATCATTAACACCTTTGGTGTCTCTAGGCGACGTGAATTTATTACCATCAGGAAATCCACCTGCTTGTTTGACTTTCAATATTATAAGAAAAATGTTTAAACTTAGACTTTTGGCTATGTGCATACTAAATTTAATCAAAAGCGGTTTAGCGGTTTAGCCGTGAAAAAAGGAACACACAGACAGATATACAGACATCATAGACAGATAGACAGATATACAGACATACGTTCAAGGATATAACATACAGGGCATAAAATTCCCTACTATGCTAATTTCATATGGTATGTGTCATCGTCATTGTCATAATTATATCTTCACGCAAAGACCCTTAAGGAGTAGGCAGAGAACACGTAGGATTGCGGAGACTTGATAACACTCTCGGATAATATCCGAGCATTCTGATCGTAGAATGTCAACCTTGGTCTCCCCGGGTACTTACATCCATCCACATTCGCATTGTATATCTGCTTTGCCTATCTTTAATCTGTCATTCTTTCCACAAGACCGAGCCAGCGGAGCATGCCCTTTTTCATTTTAACACAAACACTTTCAATCCCACTCTTTTTCGGATTTTACTGTTAACTATACATGTATTTTTTTATAGTAGATTTAATTAGTTAGGTTTGTAAAGTTAAAATTGTACTTGGTACCTACCTATAAGTAGCGAAGGAACTGACAGGTAAAGTGAACTTCAGTCCATCGACGTTTAATAGATTAACACTTAAAAACTTTAACATGTTGTACTAAATTGAATGATTTGGATTGAAATTTCCGGTCGTTGATTTTCGATAACTAAATAATTTTATCATCCCTATCCTACGAAAAATTAAACTTAAAACCCGCATCTGCATATCCGCATTACTGAACTTACTCACAGTATCTAAAAAGAAGAGAAAACATTATTTTCATACGAGTTTTGTTAAAATCCGTAGATTGCCACATGCACTTATGTATCCTGTGTTTTTCTTTCCACTTGAAGCATGGCTCATGTGACCATACATCATGTTTTCAGGTAGTCTGTCCTGCTGTCCCTGGCAAGACCGTAAACGTCCCGCCTTTCACTGAAACCTAAAATGTACCAACCTTTTTTTACAACACACAATTAATTTTACAATTTGATGGAATTTTATGAAAAAAAATTCCATCAAATTGTAATTTTAGTTAGTACATTATATACTAGCCGCCCCGTCGAACTTCGTATCGCTTGACATATAAACAGCTTCCAACAGTCTGTATATTAGAGCATTGTTTTTTCCATTTTTCCTGCAATTTTACCGATTTCCTTTTAATTAGAACTTTCATCTGACATTATTTAACACAACAAAAAAAGAATTTGCAAAATTCGACCATCTGTTCTGACGTGATTCGGTGACTACGCGAAATGGGGATTCATTTTTATATACATAGTTTCTCTACCTAAAAACTTACGATATCGCGAACTGTAATTCTAAACGCCTGAAAAATCACGTGATCTGTTATAAAATACGCAGTTTACTAATTCATTTTTCTATGCTTTACCTATAAAATTTAGGAATTAACCTTACCCCATTTGTTATATTATCATAAGAACCTAGGTACCAAGTACCGAGTATCTAGTAATGTAAACGTTAAATCTGTAAAATTGATGCCGGTGAAGTTGTAAAAACAGCGAGGTTGGCAAGATATTAGTCATTCCAAAAAAAAAACTGTAAACGTCCTGCTCAGACACAAAGATATGGTTACATTAGGCATGGCCCATGTCGCGGATGAGTCACGCATGATGTCACCGGCGCAAGCGCAGTCATTCAGCGGTCGCAGCTGTTGGGTGTTCGCTACTTGTCTAACGACCTGCTGCAATGTGACACGCTCCCGACACGCTGCACCTGAAATATCGAGACACATGTGCTATTTAACTTATTTACAGCACATTTCAGTAAGCTGTAAACTTTATACGGATAAAATAACCCTCTTTAGCAGAACGGTTCGTACGAATGAAATTTGGTACGTCAGTACGTCATTTCAGGTGCTGTTGAACACTAGCGGATTATTATCATTTAGTTACAAATAAATTTAACGAGTCCGATAAAAAGCATAAACTCATTGGTGAACTCAAAATATTTTTTCACGTTTTTATGAAAAATAACGTTGATAAGATTTGAAGTTTAATTGTGAATGAATAATTTTGGAACAATAAAATTAATATTAACAATAAATTTCATACTTACAATTGAGAATTGTAAAACATCGGCGTAGTCCAGCCATTCAGCAATAGATAGGCATAATGATATTAATCGGTTATTTAAAAGAATGGAATTAGAAATTTCTAATCTTCGTACTTAATCAAGGTATTTTTGCAATTAAAAAAAATACACCTTATACAGGCACATAATGAAAGTTACGGTTTCGATTCCTGTCCGAGGCAAAATGAACACGCAACACAATAGGTTACACTTATATCATTGCTAAGTTGCATATCACGTGTTTCCTTCCATGGCTTCCGGAGGGCGATGTGGTAAGCCGCATTTTTGCACGGAGTTCCAGTGTCAGTCTACCCTGCAATTGTTTATACAAATAAAGTTTTTTTTATGATATTGGAAGGCAAACAAGCAAACGGATTTCCTGATGTTAAGAAATTCACGCCGCCTAGAGACACCAAAGGTGGTAATGGTGCGTTGCCAACCTGAGGCCGGGATGTTAGGCCTCGAGCAAAAGTAAGTTTGCCGGCTACCTTACCCTCCGAACCGGAACACGTCATGACGTTATGGCGGCAGGAATAGGTAAGGCGGTGGTACCAATCCGGGTGAGTCGCTGCTGAACTCTACCACCTAGTCAGATGTCACGATGTTAGTGACGGTGAGCCTATGCTCGCCTTTTACGAGTTGCCTGGAAATGACACGGCGATAAAATGCGATAAATCCGCGGGATATGCCGTTGTGATGCATCGCATGAATTTTAAGAAAGGAAAGGACGCACGTTATCTTTAAACAGTCTAGTCTGGGTCCAACTCATCTACTTTGAATAGAACTCTTAGAACATGGTGATCAATAACTATGTTGTACAAAAAATTGATGTTGGTGTTACATAACACAAATTTGGCGGTCAGAATAACTTCTGTGTCCAAGTTATCACTTACCAAATAAAGTAGAGCTCCCTAAATAAAGTGGAAGAATAAAAATAATTAATAAACTATTAAAATAAAAAAGAGATTTTCTTGGCTATTCTAAGTCCAATTCACCTGTGATGAATCGTATTGATGTAATAATAATAAGTTTATTTCAATAACAAGACATGACATTTAAACTTAAATAAGAATGAGACAAGTTAGTGAATCTAATATTAATTATGCGACTTTCCAGGGGTCCCCAAACTATGCAAAGCCTGTGTCTTGGGATACCAAATTAGAATATACCATACATACAGATTTCCTTAAAGTTATACAACTCCTAAAATTATCTAAAATGATCAAAATAAGAAAAATTACATGAAAAGAACAAATGTTTCTGTGTATGGCAACTCGTAAGATGCAAGCAAAGCTTATCGCTTAAAAAACTGGTTTTGCATCCATGCGGATTTCCTTGCTTTGTTTATTACATTCCGTTTCAACCCGTTACCTTTATTCACGAAACGAGTCAATTTTTGTCACGGACGGTAGTATTTTGTACAAATCTTGAGGTAAGCTTGTGGAACTATTAGAAATGCTACGTTACATTTACAAAAACTACTATTTAAATACGCGCTTCGGCTATACTCGTCAAGCTTCTGAAATCCTAATGTATTTTAAAGATATCTATATATAGAGTTGTTATTACGCATAATTAATCATTTCGCTTAAATTTAGATTAGGTTAGCCAATTTGAATTTGAAAAAGGTGTAAAGAAGAAGCGCAAACGAGGGTCAAACTGAAAGTTCTTAGAAAATCAAAAACTAAGCATTCTAGCAAGTTATTAGTTTTATTATAACTTTTCAAAATAGCGTCCATTTACATCAATACATCGCTGCATTCGATGGAACCATTGAGAAAAGCACCTTGCCCACTCGGCATAAAATGTTTTCCTCCAAGTTTTTCTTTTATTTTCGGGAATAAATAAAAATCGCAGGGTGCGAGGTCGGGGCTATACGGCGGGTGACCCAGTAATTCCACGTCTGAGGTCGCCAAATAGTCGATCGTTTGCCTGGCGGTGTGCGACGAGGCATTGTCGTGATGAAGGAGGATCCTGCTGCGAGGTCGTTTCTCTCGAACTTTTTCCAAGACAAGTGGCAAACAGTTGTTAGTGTACCACTCTGCATTAACCGTTTTCTGATCCTCTAAGACAACTGTCGCGTAATGACCTGTCTTTCCGAAGAACGAGGCCACCATCTTTTTTCCAACACTTCGACCTCTCTTCACTTTAGTTGGCAACTCTTCGGAAGGAAACACCCACTGAGCAGACTGTCTTTTGGTTTCCGGATCATAACAGTAAATCCAGCTTTCGTCACCCGTTAGTATGTCGAACACAGCATTTGAGTCACCTCCGTTAAATTTTTGGATCATTTCTCGGCACCAATCAACACGGCGGAGTTTTTGAGCCTCGGTCAAATTATGCGGTATCCAGCGGGCACAAAGCTTCCTGACCGCTAAATGTTCATGGAGGATTTTGTGCACTTGACTCATACCTATGCCTAGACTTGTCCGAATCTGCTGATAGGTCACTCTTTTGTCAGTCTATATCATACGCCGCACAACACTGATATTGTCTTCAGTCGTCGCTGTAGAAAGCCGTCCCTCACGCAAATCATCGGTGAGATTAGTTCGACCACGTTTGAATTCATTAAACCAGTTGTAAACTGTGGCACGAGATGGGGCTTCATCGTGAAAAGCCAATTGAAGTCTATCATAACTTTCTTGTTGACTTATATGACATCGAAAGTCATAAAAAATCATTGCACGAAAATTTTCTCGGCTTAAATTCATTTTGACGTGCACAGACAATTTTCAATTTGCCGCCAAATCGTAAAACAAATGACAAATGAATGAAATGTATACTCAATATTATTGGTAAAGAGTTCTATTTTCAAAATTTAAACTTATTTTTTTAATATAATGCTTTTAAGTTGCCAGTTCTAAAAACTTTCAGTTTGGCCCTCGTAATCTAAATTATTTCGGTTCCTTGGTTATGGAAAACGGGCATACTCGTAAGTCAACGGGTAGCTCGGTCAAACCTTTTTTTTAAAAAAAAACTGTTTTTTTTCGATCGTAATGATAGTATGGTCGAAATAATAAATTTTAATACCTTTTTGATAAGAACGCCATCTTCATTTTTCAACATAAAAAACTACTTTGTTTCCAAATTGTATGGTGCGCCATCTGTGATCTTTTATCGTTATCATCAATATATTTATTTGTGTGTGTCAAATGCATGGTTGTGTGGGTAATGTTTTATTTATTGATTTAATGTACTTTATAAATATTGTTATTAAAAAATATTAGCGTTCTGCACTTCTCCTCCACTTAAACTATAAGTTTGAAAAATTTTATGCTCCTGCGTCAGCTCAATTTTCGTAATAAGTGGTCCAAATTTTTGGCATCACGTATTAATTTATAGATTAGTTATGTATGTAATTGTAGTTTACATTTCTTAGTACAGGTGTGGCGTCTGTGAAATATCAAATAACAGTGAATGTATACAAAACGCTAAGTAGAACACAAACAGTAGAGACCAGGTAGTTTGGTACTTGTACTTACAAAAATATCACTCGCAGATCATCCATACTAACCTATCTCTGCGACTTTCCCTTGCAGAAATGATCATTACTTTTTTGACTTAGTTTAAATAAAGGAGAAGTTTACATGTTTGATTCTTATGTTGGAAAACTATGTTCGACTCATAGTTTTTTTAAAGAAAGAAAGTATCTTTATGCCCATATCCCAGAAGTGGTAGGCGGAGGCACAACTAGGGCACTAGCCGAAGATGCTAATTCCCACAGAGTGATAGGCTTGCCTATCATCAACCGGGCACATATCCAATCCCGAACGTTATTTTTTTGGTATATAATTGAAAATACAAATTTTTTAGGTTTTTTAATTGCCCGACCCGGATTTCGAATCCAGGCTACAGAAGCGATTTTTTTTAATTTTCTTTTAAATTGTACTAGCTGACCCGGCAGACGTTGTTCTGCTATTTTTAACGTGATTTTTAGAAAAAAATTGGGGTGAGTCACTCTTATTACTTAGGGGTATGAAAAATAGATGTTGGCCGATTCTCAGACCTACTCACTAAGCTCACAAAATTTCATGAGAATCGGTCAAGCCGTTTCGGAGGAGTACGGGAACGAACATTGTGACACGAGAATTTTATATATATAAGACTAGCTGACCCAACAGACGTTGTTCTGCTATACGTTTATTGTGATTTTAGCAAAAAAAATTGGAGTGGGTCACCCTTATCACTTAGGGGTATGAAAAATAGATGTTGGCCGATCCTCAAAACTGTTCAATATGCTCACAAAATTTCAAGAGAATCGGTCGAGCGGCTTCAGAGGAGTTTAATTACGCACACCGTGACTCGAGAATTTTATATATTAGATATTATTCCTTCATTTCTAACCCAATTTTTTTATTTGAAAGAGCGTCTTTTAACGGTCGTCCTATTGCCAAGTCTGGATCTGATGATGGAATCCCAGGGAAATCGAAGGAAATACTTAATTTTGTGTGCGTAGATGATTTAATTTTATTGGAATCGGAGTCGGTATTTTGTAGTTTTGCTGAGCTTACATTATTTATGTTACGAATAATGAAAATGTATCAAAATAGCTCTCATGTTTTCCCACTGCGTGTAAACAGTCAAGAACTACAAAATCGTTGATTTTGGGTTCAGATTTATTGCAGTATTTTTAGAATATCGTCAATGTTCTTCGGATTGGTACCACCGCCTTACCTATTCCTGCCGCCATAACGTCATGATGTGTTTCGGTACGGAGGGTAAGGTAGCCGGTAAACTTACTTTTGCTCAAGGCCTAACATCCCGGCCTCAGGTTGGCAACGCACCATTACCACCTTTGGTGTCTCTAGGCGGCGGAAATTTCTTACCATCAGGAAATCCGTACATCAACCAATCGCGAGGTTCGGGTTCGATTTCCGACGGGGGCAGGCGTTTGTGTGATGAATATTTAAATGTCTGCATAGACCCGGAAGGTCTGGGTGATTAAATTGAATTTATTCTGCTAGGTATGTATTAAAGTATTTCTATGTATAAGAATCGTTGATTAACACCCATAACACAAGTATATAATTTGCTTACTTTGGGATTAGATTCAATTTGTGTGACTTGTCCAGGGATATTTATATTTATTTATTGATAACTTCAACGACTTTCTTTCTTTCTTTTGGTATTTAAATATGAATAAAAAATAATTGTATATACTAATTAAAAATTGCAGTTTCTAATAATTGTTAATTATAGAATTGACTTTCATTAATTGCTTTGTTACCGTATAGGTTATATTGAAATAATAATCCTCGTCCTAATCCTCATCTATAAGCGACCGCAATTTTAATATACCCTCTACAAACCTTCTATACGTGTATTGTGGAGTACGAATTTATAAATGGCTAAAACGCTTGCAAATAGGTTTCCCCTTTTAGTCGAATAGACCATAGGTCCACTGGGTAGATCAGACCATCTGCTACCCTGGAATAGAACTATTGAAGTAGACGATAAAAATTAGCCACAATCAGGAACGAACGTGACGTGTTGGTCCGGGCTCCTTTCAAGAATAGACCATCTGCCTTCCTGCCAGGCAGCTCGTAAATGGCGAGCATAGGCTTACTGCCACTATCACCGTGACATCTGACTAGGTGGTAGAATTTCGCAGCGACTCACCCGCATAACGGAATCACGTGTTCCGGCTTGGAGGGTAAGGTAGCCGGTAAACTTACTATTGCTCGAGGCCTAACATCTCGGTCTCAGGTTGGTAACGCTACATTACCACCTTTGCTGTCTCTAGGCGGTTTGATTTTCTTACCATCAGGAAGTTTGCTTGTTTGCCTACCTATAACATAAAAAAAGAGCACCAGTTTCTGAGGAGTGCGGAAAGTAACATTGTGACTGGTATTGGTGCGTTGCCAACTGAGGTCAAGATGTTAGGCCTCGAGCAAAAGTAAGTTTACCGGCTACATTACCCTCCGAACCGGAACACGTCATGACGTTATGGCGGCAGGAATAGGTAAGGCGGTGGTACCAATTCGGGCGAGTCGCTGCGAAACTCTACCACCTAGACAGATGTCACTTTGTTAGTGATTATAAGCCTATGCTCGCCTTTTACGAGCTGCCTGGCAAGAAAGGCAGATGGTCTATTCTGCAAAGGAGCCCGGACCAACACGGGGAAAAACACTGCTCTTGTTGAAGAGTATTCATATTCCTTGAACGGGTGTGTCGATTTTATGCAGAACAACGTGTGCCGACTCAGTTAGTGTATAAAAAATAAATAGATACATGTATGTATATACTAGTATACCCGTAGTATAAAACTACTATCTACTATATACATAAAACTCATTGTATAGTTATCTTCAAATCACACATAATTTTAGCTTTTTTAGTGCTGTATTTCCACTTGTAACCTTCACCGGTTTAAAAAATTTTTAAGTAACATACATCAACCATATTAAATTTAACTGTTAAATAAATATTCTGACACGGGTTTTGAATATTTTAAACACTAAACATTCGTTTATGGAAAAAGTGCAATTTACATTTTGATCACGAAGTTGTACACATTAAAATTTTAATAGTCTATTCGGACATCTGCTCGCACGGGCCATAAAGTATGGGAGGAAACTGTCGTTAAAATCCGACAGTAAAACATCTGCCCTACGGGACTCCGACGGTACAGATTAGGATTAATAGAATTAATATCAAGCAATTAATATCGTTCTAAGACAGCCTGTTTGAGTTCTATGGTCATTGAAATATCCAGGAATTATAAACAAGAAAATCGCAGTTACAATCTGAATTTTCGACCTCTATTACTTAACGACTCTCGGAATGAGAAATTATTTTAAATTTACCCCCATAATAATAAAACTTACGTGCCCGTTGATCTAGTGTGTAACTTGCGTTTTTCTAACAAAAAATAAGGTTACACGCCAGATCAACGGACGCGTAAGTTTTATTAAGTAAGGGGATACCAAAAGTATAGTTACAAACTAGATCAACGGGCGCTTCAGTTTTATTAGTAAGGGCGTATGAGATTAAAGAAAATTTAACCGAATCCAAAAACATAAGGAGGTTTTTAATTCGACGTAAAGTAAATCTGAGAAATTAAAGGTCAGGTAATCGGTACATTGGTTCTTGATTTATAAGTGCTGTAGTTAACTCAACTTTGTATTACATTCCAGCTGTCTTGGCGTATTTCGTATTGCCCGCCTTAGTTTTTTTAATATTTGTGTTTTCGTCTTAGTTTTTTAAATATTTTATTAATTAGTCTGCCGTTAAAGATTCGGACTAACATAAAAACTAAGCATCTTTTAAATCGGTCCAACAGTTTTAAATGTTGTCACAAATCCGGCTTCCTTTTATTTAGATAGATAAGTAGGTATACCTACGTATTGCATAAATGATAAAAGAAAGAAAACATTTATTGACAGACTTAGACTAACACATCATAAACAAAATGAAAACTAGAAATCTTACATAACCCTAAATACACTGGCCGCCAAAAGAATCGACCCACCCGTTAATTTTGAGTAACAAAGTTGTTATCTTACGTATGCTCAATGCATGCTTGTTTGTTTTTGCCTATGCGTTATAAATTAACATGTGAGTACCCACTTGACGTTGTTGTAAACGAATACAAGTGCTTTTGTGGGTATGTG